>RJWM01025765.1:0-29048 GCA_004363535.1 Dasyprocta punctata | reverse complement strand
TAAAGGAGGAAAGGTTTATTTAGCTCACAGTTCATAGAGGTTTTAGCCCATAATCAGCTGGCTCCAGGGCAGGGTGGCATATGGCAGAGGGGCAACAGTACATGGCAGTGGAAGACAGCAAAAGCAACAAGAGAAGAGAGAGTGAGACAATACTCTTTCTCTCCCTTATATTGTATGCAAATTACCTGCTCTAGGGTGGGTGCAGTACTTTCACCCTTAATCCCAGCATTGGACCATGAATCTAGATTTAGTGACCTCTGAAAAAGCCCCATCTAAAACTGCATGAGGCTTTAGGGGGACATCTAGAGTTACAAAAGATTTTTGGCATGGAGGTATTCACAAATATAGAATTCCCGAATGAAGAAGATTAATTATATTTTGGCTTTACTTTTATATGAGTATTATATGCTAATTGTTAGTTCAAAGTCTATACCAAAATCCTATGATGGTGCTGTAGCATCCCATCAGTACTTTTCTAGCTTGTGTTGGGCTAGTATGAAGACCTATTTGCAACCTGGTTTCAAATTCTTCCCAACTCTTAACTGGATAATTAAATTCTCTGTAAGCGTTTTGAGATTGAAGTAGCAGTAGACAAGAGGAGGCTTGCTGGGAAAACCACCGACCTGTTGATGCAATTCATTTGTGTCTCCATAAATTACTTGTTCTGAGTCAATCTGATACTTCCATTTGATACTGGAGTGTTTCTGGGCGCCTGGATTGTATGGAAAAGTGAGTCATAAATCTTTCTGTCCTGGACATCTCAGTTCCATAGTTGTCTAATATCCTGTAGTCAGAGTCTTCAATTTTTAGCAGGGTCTGGAAACAAACCATGAGCTGTTTCTCAAAATCAAAATAGTTGCTAATAGTATAATTGCATAGCTTTGCTCCAAAATCCTATTCTTTAATCAAAACTAGCTTTAGGCTCCATATACACTTCTGCTCTGAGTCCTGCTCAAAAATGGAAATCAACAGCATTTTAGATCACTCAATGCGTGTGCTGCAAAAAGAGACCTAAATGTGATATAAGAAAGTAGAAATCTTACTGGTAGTAGATTCATATTTTCAAATAATTTTCTTCTTATTTTAGCGGATTATATCTACATCTGTCTATATCTGTCTATGTCTATGCCTATGACTAAGCCTATGTGTATATCTATATCTATATCTATATCTATATAGATATATGTCTTTTGCTTTTGACTTTTGGGTGAATATTACAAAATAATCCTATAAATTTTGTGTCCTGTATTAAATTTATTCCCTTGCAAACCCTGACTACAACAGTAAGAATATCAGGTTTCCAAAAGGTTCCTCTGGATAAGGCCATGGAAAAAATAAGAGGAAATAGTAAAGATGTCCTGCTGTTCCTGCCAGGTAAGTGCATACTGTTTTTTTATTTTCCTCTGCTTTTGGAGTTAGGGCTGGAACATTTTCCAGATTAATAGCAGCATAGTTGGTATCTATGCCTGTGCTCGCTTTCTACAATAAAGAGAGAACATTCAGAAGAGTAGCTATAATTAAAATCAAGCCTTAATTGTCATTTTCCATTGTCATTTTGTCATTGTCAGTTTCCAAGACCAATCTCTCTTCTCAAAGGTTCTCCAGAGGAATTTAATGGGAATTTAAAAATAATCACCTCTTCACTTTTCAAAATGTTAGCGAATGTCCAAATTCCTACAGTTCTTCCAGGAATATGTTGTTACCCTCTCACTTCTTTTAGCAAGGAGGAAGAATGTAAAGGGTTTCTGTTTAGCTCTTCTTATCATAGTTATCGTTATTTTATAGGTCAGGAGGTGATGTGGGATTTTGCCAGTTCCTGAGACAATACTAGGAGGAAGATTCCATTATTAGCTGTGTCTGTCTCTTTAATTCAGAAAACTTGCCCAGATCCTTCCTTCAGAAATTGTCACTTTACATCTCATTGACAAAATCTTCCCGTAGACCTCTAACTGCGAAGGAAGCTAAGAAGTCAAAGATTTAAAATTTCCAGTCTCTCTAGTAGAGAGCACAGGAGAAAGTTTTGGGGGATGATATAGGGATTTCCTAAAACTCTATAAGCCAGGGCCTTATCACAACTTTGACTTTTGACCCTTTCTGTCATTTGCCCCAGGGAACTGCTATTATCTGGCATCCACAAGCATTCTAGCTGTAGGAATGCAGCCCTGCCATCAGAAAACTTAGACTATCAGGGAGAAAAAAACAGAGCTGGAAAAGTTTTGCTATTAAATCATGCTTTGCTTTTTTTTTTTTTCTTTTAAAAAAGCAAAACAGAAAAAAAGGTAGAAGTAATACAGAATTTCAAAAAAAAGTAAGAAATCAATACTAGTCAATATATTACATATTGTTATTGTAGAAGTAGTTGTTCAAGTTATGAGATCTAGGTGTAAAAAAAAATCAGACAATCAAGCAATGACAACACAAACTATTCTTTCTGATGAACTAACAGAGAATCAGTAGTACAGTTATCTATCTTGCATACTTACATATACATATAGTTGTATGTGTGTATCTACAAACAGATAATCTTTTCCTTTCTTCCATTTCTCCTTTCCACTATCCCAGATGTTCTTTAATTTTGAGCACTTTCTTTCCCTTTCCTTATTACAATATCTATTGTATATTTTGGACCTTATTACTCTTTCAGTTTTTTTTATTGTTATTTATTTTTTATACTAGGGAGACAATACGATATTTACAAGTGTGAGTCTGATTTATTTCACTTATGAGTATAGTCTTGATGATTTTTTTTAACTTTACCATTCTCTTACCAAAAAAAAAAAAAAATGCAGCCTTGGTTTTCTATTATACACTGTCTCTAGGGGGAGGGTGGGTACAACCAAGCAGAAAGCAGTCATTACTCAGCTTTGACTTTCAAAATACGATGTATAAACTCCTCAGCTAATACATGGATCTGAAAGCCAACATTTTTGATTTTCAAGATGGGAGTATGTTTGGAAGAGAAAATGCACACCTTACAAAAGCAGAGATTCAGAGTCTAAAAGTGGGGAATGTAAATTTTTATTAAAAACCAGCTCAAAGGCCAGGAACACAGCTCAGCAGCGCAGCGCCTGCCTGGCAAACATGAGGTCCTGAGTTTGATTCACGGTAAAAAAAAAAAAAAAAAAATCAACTCAATATGAGAGTTGGAAATAATAATTCTTCCTAAAATGACATAAATTTGAAGATATTAAAATAAACTGAGGACAGTATGTGGCCTAGAGCAGCTTTACACCCTTGCAGTTTGACCCTGCCCTCCCCTGGGACAAGACCCTGGGGGAAGGAACAATGTCCACATAGAATGCTTCCAGAGGACCCAGAGACCTCTGTTCTAGAAGGCTTGTCTCTCTCCTGCAGCCCAGGTGGCTGACTAACCTGTAGGGCTGCTCCACATGGAGCAGCAGGCATCGTATTGGATTAACAAGGGCTGGAGGATAGCCGGGCGTGGTGGCACACGCCTTTAATCCCAGCACTCGGGAGGCTGAGGTAGGCGGAGCGTTGTGGGTTCAAGGCCAGCTTGGGCTACAATGCGAGTGCAAGACCGGCCTGAGCTACATAGTGCGACCCTGCCTCAAAAAACCAGGGCCGGGAGTTTGGCTCAGTGCCTTAAGCGCCTGCCCTGGCAGGCGCGAGGTTGTGAGTTCAATCCCCGGTGCCGCAAAAAAAAAAAACAAACAAAAAAACAAAAAAAAACAAGGTCTGGAGGTGTCATCCTGATAGATGAGCCTGAGAGCGGCCCCTGGGTGCCCTGGGCATCACACAGTGATGTGAAGAAAGCAGCTCAGGGTTCCTGTCTGGGTAGAAACAGGAAGAACACCTGCTGAGAGGAAGTGTGTGGAGGTGCAGAGCCAGAGGTCCTGGATGAAGATGAGGAGATGGTGGACCCAGTGGCTTTGCCAGAGGTAGCATCATGGAGCACTGAGGTCAGCAACTGATGCCACTGAGGACTGGAGGGAGATGCACGCTCTGGACACTGTGTCCCTCCGTGTCAGATGTTTCAAAGGTCGCCCAGAAATCTAGATCAGACAAGGTGAAGACTAGCAGAGGGAAGCTGGTTAGGATCTTAAAATTGCCCACATGTTTATTTAAAACAAACTTTTACTCCGCAAGTGATTCCAAAGTCACTGCTGTAGGTGTTTCCTGCTATGTGGAGATCTGTGACTTTACAGTTGAGTTTTATTGTGGAAGATATAGAGAGTTGGGGCCGTATGTAGTTCAGCTTGGCCTGCACAACGCCCAGGGCTTAACTCCCAGCACCACAACAAATAATAAACAAACACACACATAAATAGTACCCAGAAAATGAAGTGTTACCTTTCCATCACATCAGAATTGTGCCTCTAAACTTCACACCATCCTCACTAGCATGTGAATCGATAACTGTGCAATGTGATGTGGCCCGTAAGGGAACGTTTAGGAAGCAGTAGGAACCAGGGAAGGAAGCACCCATCTCTTCCTGGAGGAAAAAACAAGAAGTAATTCACAGACAGAATTATGCTTGACATGAGGTGCTTTTGTTTCATTTTGTTTGTTTACACAGCCTTTTACTTATTTTCTTCAGATTTGGAGTTTTTGAGATTTAATTATACGAAGATGCAGAGTCAGTTTTGCAACCTGAAGTATTTACTTATTAAAACTGTGAATACTTCAATAAACTGTACAAAGAAAGATAATGAGGCACATGTGTGCATTTATAGAACTGCATGAGGGTCAGGACAGATCCCTGCAGGTCCCATTAGGACGTACGGGCCTTGTTTAGACAGATTTACTCACCTGTTTGTCCAGCATGGTCAGCCTTGCCTCTGGATGGTCCCAGCTGTCTTGAAAGTGGGATACTCACCTGATCTTAGAACAGATGCTTACTATTCTCATCTCCCTGCCACCGGAGGAGGACCGGGGCCTCAGACATGCTTGATCTAAGCCGTTCTTCAGGGAGGGAGTCCCAGTGGCTCTTTTCTGTCACATATCTTTTTTTTTTCTTTTTTGTATTTCTGAAGTATAGTTTTTTGGGGAGATGGGTATTGGGGTTTGAATCCAAGGCTTCACATATGGTAGGCAATCATTCTACCACAGAGGTGAAACTCTAATTCTCTTTATTTTGAGACAAGATATCACTAAATTGCCTAGGTCAGCCTGGAACTTGTGATGTGCCTCAACCTGCTGAATAGATGGAAGTACAGGTATGTGCATGTCACCAGGCCAGACAGAAACAGAGTTATGAGAAGCAAAATCACAAACTTGCCTGCTCCCTAAAAGAAATCCGTTAGGAAAAATAATCTCCATGGGGACCTGGATGTCCAGCATTTGCCCATTATTGAAGATCCAGGGGCCTGCTGCTTTGCTAAAAGTTTTGGCTGTCCAGGTGTTGGGTTATGCCAAGACGTCTCTTCCAGATTAAAGACTAACGAGTGTGTCTTACATCTCACAGGACAAAGAAGAACGTACTATCGCTGTAGCCTTACTTACATTTTATAACCTGACGCATGGCCCCAGGTCATGCCAAGTGATCTGAAAGAGCAGTGAACACTGAAACAAACAAACAAACAAACAAACAAACAAAAAAGCTCTGTAGCAGGCTGAGGCTGAAAGACATGTAGCCATGCCATGGCCCATTCCATATGGATGGCTCTGAAGGACCATGGTGGGAAAAGATGTTACATGGAATGTTCAGAAAGCTCCAGAGGAAGAGGAACATAGCGCTTTCATCTTGCCCAATAACTGGCGGTATGTTTCTGGGCCCCGGTATTTTTTCTGAAATGTCTTTTGCAAATATTTTCTCCCAATTTGTGACTTGTCTTTCCATTCTGTTGTACTGAGCTCTCTCTGACAAAAGAGCAAAGACAACATGATGGAGAAAAGACCGTCTTTCAAACAGATAGTGATGAAACAATTGGACATTTAGACTGCATGAGAGTAAATCTAAACATGGATCTTATGCCCTTCCCAAAGAAATGAACTAAAAATTAAAATCCTGGATCTAAGTGTGAAACACAAAACTATAAAACTCTTGGTAGATAACAAGAGAAAATCTACAGGACTTTGGATTTGGCAATGACTTTTTAGATGCACTACCAGGAGGCATCAACTAAGAAAGGACTGATAAGATGGACTTTGTTAAAACTTTCTGCTTTTTAATTTTTTAAAGAATGCAGTGTTATGTGTATTTATAGATGAAGGGAAGGAGTCAAAGATTCTAAAGAGGTTGAGCATAGCAAGAAGGGACAATGGTGAAACAAGATTTTGGAGGAGCTTGGGGAGGAGGGCGTGCAGGCCAGGAGGTCTCCAAGATGGAGCCTGAGGATACAGAGGCAAGCGTGGGTACCGGTGCAAGGAAACTGGGAAGAAAAGAGGAAAAGGCTAAGAGAAATTGGGCATAGTGGCAGTAATTTCTAGGTAGAGCATAAGGCAAGATGCCCAAATGGGTGTGAATGGCACAAGTAGGTGGTTATTAATCACTGTGACTATTTACAGTGGCAATGGCACCTGGCCCAGAGTGTCCTGACGATGCATAAATGTGCCTCAGGTTGTACCAATCCCATGTCACTGGGTGGAGTGTTGTAAGCCAGAGTCTCAGACAGGGCATTTCTGAGAATTAGTATCATCTCCTAGGTTCTCATTTAGAGCAAGGTTTCTTGACAGTGGTATTGTTCTTGTGGGTCAGATTCTCTGAGAGAAGGGAACTGTCCCATGCGTTGTAGGAGGTGTAGCAGTACTCCTGTTAGATGCCAGTAGCTCCCATTTCCCCACCAGTTATGACAATCAAAAATATCTCAAGATAGTTCCAAATTTCCCTTAGGGAAGTTGCAAAACCTTCTCTGGGTGGGAACTACAGGTTTAGAGCTGGCGTTTGTGATCATAAACAGGGCTGCTTCTCAGGAATGTACTCCTGGGAATGGTCTGCATTGCCTGTCACTGTGAACTGTGAAAAACCCTTTGGCATTTGGACACACCTGGCCTCTCAGTGCTGTTTGCATGCTAGATGCCAGCAATGGCAACTCCAAGTCAGCTGATCTTTCTCTTGAGTAACTTTTCACTCTCAACGCCTTCAAAAAAGGAGAAAAGATTTCCCTCCCCAGAAACAGGGCCCTGATGATTCAACAAATTCTTGTTCTTTTTAGGGTTCTTTCTTAGCATTTACTCTTTTACTTTATCAAAATATAAGAATATACCCAGGATTCTTTGGGTATAAACTTCACAGAATTAAGTAAAAAATATGTGATCATAATTTTTAAAAAATTTTTTTAATTGTTAAAATTATTTTATTTTATTTTTTAAATTTTATTTTAAAGATAGTAAAATTCAACAAAACATAACAGAACAAAGTCAACCAAAACAAAGCAGTAGAACTGGTACAGAACTTCAAAGCAGGATACTAGGAAAACAATAGCTACTATAGTATATCTTGCTATCTTCACATGAGTTGACCATTCCTTCAGATATTGTAAAATCAAACCCAAAACAGAATAAAACCAATCAAAACAGTATTGCATAAAGCAAAAAAAAAAATTAATCAGAATAAAGCAAAACAGTAAGAACAATATTGGGCCTCAAAGACAAGATAGAAGGGAATCTCCCATATTTGCTACATTGCACATTGTCATCTTCCCAAGAGATGCTCAGACTGCCAGCCTAATATGCATTAAGAAATCCAGGTTTCTTCTGTAAGTGTAGGTATTTTAGATATTGGAATTTTCTAGTAACTGGGTCCTTCTCAGATTTGGCTTCTTTAGGTGGCTCACCCTTTCTTCTTCCCTTTCAATACAATTAATTGTATTTTGTCTTCAGGTAAATATAATCCACTCATCCATTTAAATGGTATCAGATCTATCTATCTATCTATCTATCTATCTATCTATCTATCTGTCTGTCTATCATCTATCACCTATCTGTTTTGACTTCTGCAAAGAAAACCTCATAATTATGATCAATCACCTCAGATCTTCCCAACTCTGTTACCTTCTGCTTTCTGTTTTTCAGGATCCACAGGGGCCTATGATTACTAGTTTTTGTGCAAATGTATTTCTCTCTTCCCCTCAGTGTAACTAGGAAACTCCCACTATCTGTTATGGCTTCAATCTAAAATGTCACTTAAAATTACCACGTGTGTGTGGAGGGAGCTTGGGTCATGGGGGTGCCATGCTCCTGAGTGGATCCATCCATTGATGAGTTCCGGGGCTAAATGTGCTGTTAAGGGGTGGTCCTGGCCAGGGTGGGTCACTGGGGGTGTGGCTTGGGAGTGTGTATTCTTGTCCCACCCTTCTCCTTTCTCTCTCTGCTTCCTGGACACCATGATTGAGCATCTTTCCCCTCACTGTGCCCTCTGCCATCCTGTTCCTGTTGCAGACAACTGACCATGGGCTGAAACCATGATTCCAAGTAAACTTGTCCTCCTTTAAGCTGTGTGTATTGGATACTTTGTCCCAGTGACAGGAATGTGACTGAAACACTCCCAATGCAATGCCATATTCAGAAGATGTTACATGACCCAGCCTTAGTTTCTGGGCACTTTTTTTCTTAAGCAGAATTTGCACATCTGAAATATAATAAAGATGAATTCTCCTTATACGAGCCACACTGGATATAAAACTGTGTGTACTGATGGTTGGGGGTATCTTTTCTCTTCAGAGAAAGTATCTGTTCAAGGTGGGTAGTGTCAAGTCCAGAACAGCTCCATTGCTCAAACATTAGTCAGTCTCACTAGGAAATTATATGGGTGATACCTAGACATGGCTCTGTAAGTACCTCCAAAGAGAGAATGTTCTCTTAAGATGATACTGGAGAACTTCTTAGGGGTTGTTTTATGGCAACTGGCTGATGGCAAGAGGCTGTAGGAAGTGGATATGTTTGGAGAAAGCAGTACAGAGAGAGAAAGAGACACAGAGAGTTAGAAAGACATAGAGACAGATAAAGAGACGGGGTCGGGGAGGATAGACAGACAGACAGACAGACAGAAGCCGACTCTTATACAATAATCAGCCCAGTCCTGGCTCTCATCAGCCCTTTTTCCCTTAAGAACTCTGATGAGGAATCAGGCAGATTCAGACTTTGCTCAGAACTCAGCCCTGCTCACCATGTCTTTTCCTCTCCATCTTTAGTGTCACAAAGACACACTGATCAGAGCTAAAGGCGGTCAGCTTGGTTGGAGTGCTAGAGAGGGTGGGCGAGGGGCCTCTCACAGCTTCAGGTGATTTCTTTTATTCTGGCTCTGATTTCTGATGAGGTAAAAACCACCCCATATTCTTTTCCCCCTTCCTTTTCTTTGTATTTCCTTTGTAACCTGTATTTTTGGCACTTTTTCTTTTCTTCAGAGTGAGAGGACTTGGAGGAATAATGCAGGAGAGTATCTAGCTGGATGTATGTAGTGGGGTCAGTAAATATGGAAGTTTTCAAAGTGTTATCAGTATTTGGTACATTTTCATATTGGCCTGTAATTCTTATTTTCCATAATGAAAAAAAGATGCTTCCAGACTGCTTTTTAAAAATTTTTATTTTAAAAGCTCTCCTGGTCCCCTTCCCATATGTAAAAGATCTGGCTCTGTTTCCTATTGTTTATCTTTCATTTTGCTCTGTAATTTATGTAAACTTGGGTTTCTCATATAAGAGAAACCATACAATATTTAAGCTTGTGTGTCTGATTTATTTCACTTAAAGTTATGGATGTAAGGTGCCTCCATTTTCCTACAAATGACTAAAATTTATCTTTCTTTATAGCAAAATAATACTCCATTGTGTAAAAATACCATGTTTTCTTTACTCTTTCATCTGTTGATGGGCTTGCAGCCTGCTTTCCAAGATTTAGCTATTATGAATTGTGCTGCTATAAACATGGGTATGCATGGACCACTGGAATGTGATGTCTTTAACTCTTTCAGGAATATACCTAGAAGAGGAATTGCTGAGTTGTAGGGCATTTCTTTTTTTTTTATTTTAGTGTATTAGTAGGCATGTGCAGTGCATCATGCTTACAATCTTTGTGTTGAGCTGGGACATGTACATAACACATCCCAATTCCTTTTTCTTTTCTTTTTTTTTTTCTAGCGGCACCAGGAATTGAACTCACAGCCTCACGCCTGCCAGACAGGTGCTTAAGCCGCTGAGCCAAACTCCTGGCCCTCCAATTCCTTTTTCTAAAATCCCTTATCCCATCCCCTTCTCCCCACTTCCTCCATCTCTTGATCCTCTTCCCTTTGAGAACGACCTATCTTCCTACTTTCTATTATCTGTTTTTTATTTTACTCTTTATTTTTTACTCTGAGTAAAAGAAACCATGTGATATTTAAGCTTGTGTGTCTAATTTATTTTACCTAACGCTATGGTCTCAAGATGCAGCCATTTTTCTAAAATTGTCCATGTTTATCTTTTTTATAGCAAAATAGTCCTCCATTGTGTGTAAATAATACATTTTCTTTATCCATTGATTTAGCTATTATGAATTGTGCCACCATAAAATGGGTATGCATGGATCACTGTAATGTGATGTCTTTGACTCTTTGGGGAAGATATCTAGATGGGGAATAGTTGGCTCAAATAGAACATCTATTTTTAGTTTTTTTCTGAGAAATCATACTGATTTCCACTGTGGTTGTACTAATTTACATTCCTACAAACCATGCAGACAGGTTCTTTTTTCCCTTAAAAGCTTGCTATCATTTCTAACTATTTTATTTCTTTTTATAAATTTTATTTTAAAGAGAAAAAACCCCAGAAAAATCAAGACGCAAACAAACAACAACAAAAGCGAAACGATAACAACAACAAAAACAATATCTATATAGGTTTTCAAAACAAGATGATAGGAATTTAACAATGGTTGTTACATTGCATATTGTTATCTTTGGAATAGCTGCTCAGGTTACCAGATGCAGGAATAAAACAAAACAGTAAAATGGAACAAAACATTGGATTTCAAAAACAAGGCAGAAGGAAATCCCCCACAATTGCCACAATGTACACTACCATCCTCCAAATAGATGCCCAGACCACCAGCCCCAGGCCTGCAAAGTCAATCAAACAATGCAAGCATCAAGCTATTCCTTTCAGCTCAGTTGCTATCATCTCACCCTGAGTCAATCAATCAGTTGCTCATGCGGGAGATGGGACAGTGAATGCTCTTTTGGTCTCCCAGCCAGTGCACTGGCTGGCTCACAGGAAGGAATGGTTTGGCCTCTTGTTGGGTCTCTTCCCATTCTTGATTTCTTGATGATAGTTATCTTTTCTGGAGTAAGACAGAAACTCAGTGTTGTTTTAATTTTGATTTCTCTAATGACCACAGTGATGTTGAGCATTTTCAAATGTATTTATTGACCATTTGTACTTCTTTTTCTGAGAACTGTCTACTCATTTCAGTTTCCCATTTTATGACTGGGTCTTTTATTCTAGGGGGTCTATTTTTTGAATTCTTTATATATTCTAGATATTGATTCTCTGTCTGAGGTGTAGGTGGCAAAATATTTTTGCCATTCTGTAGGTTATCGCTCCACTCTGTTGGTTGTTTCTTTCATTGTGCAGATGCTTTTTGATTTGATAGAATCCCATTTGTTGACTTTTGATGTTATTTCTTGTGATAATGGGGTTCTGCTCAGAAAATCTTTGCCTCCACTCCTGAGATCAAGAGTTTTACCTACTTTATCACCTCAGCAGGTAAAGCGTTTCTGTTTTAATAGTGAGCTCTTTGAACCATTTTGATTGTATTTTAGTTCACAGTGAGAGATATGGTTATAGATTTAATTTTCTACATGTGATGGCCAGTTTTCTGAACATTGTTTGCCAGAGAAGCTATCTTTCCTCCAGTGTATGTTTTTGGCCCCTTTGTCAATGATCAGGTGGCTGAATGTGCCTGTTTTTCTGCATCCTCCATTCTGTTCCAGTGATCTACATGTCTGTTTTTGTTCCAGGCCGGGAGTGGTGGTGCATACCTATAATTCCAGCACTTGGGAGGCTGAGGCAGAAGGACTGTCAAGAGTTTGAGGCCAGCCTAGGCTACATAACTGAGTTCAAGGTCAGCCTGTACTACACAGTGAGACCCTGTTACAAAAATAAAACAAAAAAAAAATTTGGTGTTTTGTGCCAGTACCATGCTGTTTTTTTCTTTAATCATTATAGTTGTGTAACATAATTTGAATTTTTAAAGTAATAAAAGTAAAAGTATGGAGGATTGAATATTGGTAAAGGAATTTTGTTTTTATTTTAAAGAGGATAAAACAGAATAAAACCAATCAAAACAAACCAGTGTAAGAGATACAGGACTTCAAAACATTACAAAATCAACAATAGCTATGAAAATGCCTCTTGCTGTCTTCAAAATAACTGCAGATAACTTTGAACATAGTACAAATCAAACAGAATAGAATAGAACAGAAACAATAAAAACAAAACAATGAATGCAATAAAGGACTTCAAAACAAGCAATAGTAAATCCAAAATTGCTACTATAAAATATCTTGCCATCTTTGAAATAGCTGCTCCTGCCATTTGATTTAACATAATCAAACAAAACAAAAGAGAATAAAACCCAACGTAACAAAACAATGAAAATGATATAGAACTTCAAATCAACACTGTAAGGAATCAACAGTGGTTATAAACCTCAGAAGGAGATCGCACCGTAGATGCCACACTGTGTACCACTATCCTGTGAACCTATGATCAGACCACTGGCCCTAGACCTGCAATGTTAGTGAAACACCAAAGCACCACAGGCATCCAATTCCTTTTCACCTAGATAGCTATCATCACAGCTTGTGTTTCTCCAGATAAGCTGGTTGCTTATGGAGGAGGGTACTTCTTGTTTGCCAGCCCGTGTGCCAGAAGGGGTTGGGGTCTGGCTGTTCCCTGTCTGGCAGCAGCCCACACATGGCGCTGGTTCCCAGACTGGGCTTGCTTGCTGATGTGGCCTTATTCTCTCTCCCCCCAGTCCACGAATGGTACTGACTCACTGGGAGCGGCTTGCTTCTGGTTGTTGCCTGTCTGGCAGTGGCCTGCACATGGTGCTGGTTCCCAGACTGGGCTTACTTGCTGCTGTGGCCTTGTTCTCTCTCCCCATAGTCCACAAATGGCTGATAAGGGAATCTTTAAAGATCTTTCTCTTCTCTCTTTTCCCTTCTCCCTCCTTCTCTTTATCCTCCTGCTCTCCTCCTCCTCTAAATCTTTCTTTCCCATTTCTGTCCCCCGACAAGTGCCCAGGTCCTGGAGATGAAAGTTTAGAGAGATTTTTCCATATTGGTCCCAGCCAGACATGGTGGAGGGAAGTCCAGGTACCTGTGGAGGGCTGATGCCCACTGAGGAGAGCTCCCTTGTCCTCAGCTGCTCCCTCACCCTGCCCAGCCTGGGCTGTGACCAGCTGCAGACTGAGCAGGGTGGGATGGGGGGGGTGGGAGTGTTAATCCCTGTGTCTGCTCTCACATCCCAGCCTGAGAATATCCAGCCTCCTCTTCATTCACTACATATCTGTCATCTTTTCAATATCAAGTCTCTGATAAATTCCAGTTCTGCACTTTCATCAGAATTCTGGTAGAATTCCTCCTCACAACTCCAAATTTTGGATCTTTCTTTTTAGAAATACTCACTTTATTATATATTATCATTATTTGAGTATTTTAAATTTAGAAATGAAAAGAAGACATTATAAAGGAAACAAATGATGGATTTGACTAAATAATACATTTTTTTTTGGTACTGGAAATCGAATTCAGGACCTTATGCTTGCAAGGCAGGTGCTTGTGCCACTGAGCTGTATACCCAGCCCCATTAATATTTTAAAACTTTCCCCTGTCAACTATTCCAGTATAGTTAAGACCAGTGAGAGCACTAGAAAAAAGCATTTTGTCAGAATCAAAAGTACATATTAATAATATGTAAAATAATAATACACAAGTATTAATATAAAGTGGATATTAAAGTATGTTAAACTGCAAGCCATAAGAGAATATATCCTAACAGGAACAAGAAAAAGATATAAAAGTCAATTTATAAAAGAAGCGGCAATTCAAAATGATTAACCATATTAATTAAATAAATCCCAGTTGAAACAACTACCAAAATACTGAAGAAAATAACTAAACTTATTTTCTGGAAAGCAATTTATTCTGAAAGCTTTTACAATATACAGAACTGTTTATCAAGCAATCCCTGTCTCTAGATGTGGTAGGGGACATATGTTTGAGGAGCGATCAAAGGTTTTATGTTCATCATAGTGTTAGAAATTAAAAAAAAAAAAACAAGAAAAAAAACCCCTAAGTGCCCATTTGTTAGAATCTGGTTTAAGTTACAAGCTATGACTTAATAATAATACATCTATGTACTGCAGTTTGTAACTTGGAAATCCTGTGGGGGAATACTTCACATCTGAGATGTTCATGATAGACCATTAAGCATAAATACACACATTCCTATATGTGTGTTAAAAAACTAAAAGGATTTTCAGTGTGCACAAAGTAAATAACTGGTTCTCTCTTATAATGGGATTCAAGATTATTTTAGTTTTTACCTTTGTGCTTTTTTCCAGATTTTTCTGCAACTGAAACATGTTACTTCTTGTAATGAAGAAAAATAATTTTGTCATTGCATAAGTAAAAGAAAACTGACTTATATTAGAAAGGGGAGTGATGCAGAGAATTAAAGCCAGAGGGATCCTGGAGTCACACTTGAACACAACTGTCCTCGTCCTAGAAACATGATTTCCAGCTAATTACCAGCCTCAGTTTTCTCATATTTAAAAGGTAAATAACAGTAATGCTTCTTGAGGGCCGGGGAGTTAGCTCAGTGGTGTAAGTGCCTGCCTGGTAGGCATGAGGTTGTGGGCTCAATCCCCAGTACCAAAAAAAGAAAAAAAAAAAAAAAAGAGTAGTGCTTCTTTCCTAGGGTTATTATGAAGCATACATGAGTTATTTCATTCAGAAGACTAGGAATAGTATCTCATTCAGAGTAAACACTCAAAAATAATAATGACATTAATTAATAATGAGTTGTGGGGAAAACACACTCAGATCCTAACTTTATACCATATTTCTCACAAATTAAATTAAATGTAAAATCATACAATAAAGGTTGAAAAGAAAATACAGTGTCAAGGTTGAAAGCATCATAGGATATCCAGAAACTCAAGAAGAATGATAGATATATTTGTCTGCATAACATCTTTACACAGAGGAGAAAAACAAATGAAGTTTAAAAGTAACAAAATGGGAAAAAGTATCTGCAACGGATATGAAAGACAAAGGAGTACTTTTCTTCCACACGATGAATTCTTAAAAATTAGTAAGACAGTCAGATGTGGCGGCTCACACCTGTAATCCCAGCTACTCAGGAGACTGAGATAGGATGATGAGTTCCAAGCCAACCTGGTCAATTTAGCAAGACCTTATCTCAAAATAAAAAATTTAAAGAGGACTGGGATGCAGCATGGTGATAGATTGCCTAGTGTGCAAGAGACCCTGGGTTCAATCCTAGTAGTGCAAGTAAATAAATAAGACAATGTGAACAAAGGACATGGATAGGAAATTTGCCAACAAAAATTTAAGTATATGTTCAATTTTTCTGAAGAGCAAAGAAATGAAAATAAAAGCAGAATTACAATGTATCTTGTCAGATTTAACATGAAAATGCTGTTAATAAAACATTAATAAAAACATAAATAAAACATATATTGTTAATAAAACATTGTTGGTAAGTATATAGCAAAATGGACAAGACTATAAACTATTGTGGATGCTATATACTGTTACATTTACGGGGTATTTTGGTGACCCCTATCAAAATGTAAAATATGACATCATTTGATACATCATTCCCTTCATTAGGAATTTATCCTTAGAAAATAATGCCATCATTATGCAAAGATGAATATATAAGGATGTTTACAGAACTGTTGCTTGCAATAGAAAAGAAAAAAACACAATCTAAACATTAACTTGTAACATAAACAACAGTTATGAAGTATGATATAGAGCTGTGTTCACTATGGAAAAGATATTCATGTATTGACAATGCATTTTTCAAGGTAGTAATAGTGGAGAAGCAGGTCATGATACTATTCTATTAAAAAACCTGTACATACGAACATACAATACATAGTCTTTATATGTGTGTATATATACATATACATATATATATATATGCACAGTACATAGATTTCCATTTATACATATACAGAGATATACTATTCACTAAAATATTACGTTGTGGAGTTTGATTTTTAATATTTTAAAATATTTTCTAGTCATTAAAGTCTATATTGTACTTGCATTAGAAAAGCTATTTCAATAATTTTAAATTTTCTTTTTGTCTTTTTGAGGCAGGGTCTCACTATGTAGCTCAAGTTGGCCTTGAACTCACTTTGTAGCCCAGTTTGGCCTCAAACTCGCATGGCTCCTGCTGCGTCAGCCTTCCGAGTGCTGGAATTTCAGGCATGTGCCACCACTCCAGGCCAATACTTTTTAAATTTTGAGAGTAAATTAAAAATGTTTACTGAGTGAAATCAGTTTTCTGGAGAACTGGACAATTCCCTAGAAGCCAGAGAGCTGGAGTGGTTCCAGAACACAAATATGCAGAAAGCGAAGTCTCAGCAAGCACAAAGTTTTGCCTTTGTATTAGCAGTACACAGATTTTAAATTAGTTAAAATGCAGAAGGATTGCACTGCATTTTACTTTTTGGGTTTTTTTTTTTTTCCCAAAGAGCATATTTATGGAATAGAAATTGCTGGCAAACTCCACAATCCCTCAAAGTAAATCATTGGTAGAGTTTATCTGATGTTCTCTGTATTCTGAAGAATAGGTTAAATACTGTAACAAACAGTCATGAAATCTCAGTACACACAGGAAGAAGATTTCCCTTTGGAGTTGCTGTCCGCTGGGAGTGAAGGGCAGGCCCTCACCGTGACTTCTAAAAGCAGCTGTGGGCGGATCTCTGCTCCTGTCTGTACATGACTCAGGAACACAGTGCTAGCTCCAGAGCAGTAGATTAGGGGCAGGGCCTGTAAGTGTGTGTGTGTGCGCATGTGCGTGTGTGCATGTGCGCGAGATTTCTGCTCTCAAACTGTTGGCCAGTTCCAGTCATGTGGCTGCACCTACCTAAAAGGACCCTGGGAAAGGTAGCCTTCCTGTGTGTCTAGGAGGAAGGTTGGCTGGCTTAGGGAACTACTTCTGCCTTTGGTAGGGAAAGGAACTTTCTGAATCTGGCAGAAGCCCATATGTTTGTTTGAGGATAGATGCTCAGCTTCATATGCCTTAAGTAAAATATCCCTCAAGAAAGTCTGTCTCTTGGTGCTCTGAACAGCTTTCTGATAAATAATTTAGTGTCCTACATGTGTGGTTATCCAAAAGGAGTCAGGTGACATCAGAATTCCTGTCTCTAAAAGGAATTGGCTGCATGTCTCTTTTACCATAATCATTTAAAATTCTTTCTGCCTGTAAATTTGGAGCTAGAATTTGCTGTCAAAAGAGCTTCTGCACTTAGGAGGCCACAGGTGGGACCTGAAAGTTGGTGCCCACGAGGACATCACACTGACTCCCATTTTGGCTGGCTCTTCCCACGGCTTTTCCCTTGTCGTCATGTAACTCAACCTGCAAAATGGAGCATTGGCATGGGGCAGGTTTGGCCAGAAAGCAAAGGGTCAAGTCCAGAAAACCAGTAAAGTCTGGGTCAGAACTAAAGCCAAGACTCCACAGAATGCAAGTTGAAGAATGAGCCTGAAATCAGGGCAGGATAATTGGGCACTGATCTTCGAAGATAAGGTCTTCCCACCTTCTGGGACTTAGCATGAGGATACCAGAGCCCGACTGCAAAGGAAGGAGGGTTGGGTCCACTGACAGGTAAGAGGTGAGGAGGGCTGAGGAGTCTAGAGTAGGGGAGAGGGAAAGTGTGATGGTTCACATAGGAAAATTCCATGAAGCTAACCCCAGATCACCCCAGGGTGTAGGAAGTCACCAAGAGGAAGTACAATGAGGTCAGTTTGCCCCTAAAAGAACATATGTATGTTAAAACAATATATTTGCTAAACCAAGTTCTTTGTACCAGGTGCCAAGTTTCAAAATAAAATAAAACTTTCAAGATGGCGATGAAGAGCATGAAACCAAAGGTTGGCTCTTCCAAGGGTGGGGCCCTCAGTGCCTGCACAAGTTATATGCCTGTGAAGTTGATCCTGCCCAGAGGTTATATTCAAATTCTAACATTCCAACTAAAGCTAGTTTTCCCTGGATGATGCTATAATTTAGACCTGAGGCATCCTTTGAAAGCCTCCTATATTTGAAAGGTGATTGACTCATGGGACACCATACTTATCAGTGGATAAATCCACTCAAGAGCTCATAATTGACTTGCTGTTAGGAGTGGGGCATGGTTGGAGGTGGGTCACTGGTGACCTGGAAGGGTGTGTCTCTCTTCCTGGATCCTCCCTTCTCTCTTGGCTTCCTGGCTGCCATGATATGAGTGGCTTTCGTCCATAGCAGTCTCTTTTGTTGCACCAACCCTGCATTTGAGTCAACCAACCACGGGCTGAGAACTTGGGAACAGTGAACCAAAGTAAATCTCTCCTTCTTTAAGTGGTGGGTGTTGGGTATTTTGTCTTAGTGATAGAAAAACGACCAAGACAGATGTAATGTTTCTTCCTCCACTGCTTGGAGTGTGCCTGAGTCTATCTAAGCAAAAAAGCTTGAGATCTTTTCCTGTTCCTCTCTCCTCCTCACTCTTTAGTGATGATTCTTGTTAATTTCACTTGGAAATTTTCCTCATTTATTTTTCAATAAATTACTCGTCTTAATCTCTATCGTGGTTCACTCTCATTATGTCTCACTAGTTTCTATCTGCCTGAACCAGTCTCCCAGAACGATCTCTCTACCTGGCTACTCTAACCACATCATTGGCTTCATTTGAAACCTTCAAAGATTTTGTGCAACTGGCAAAATTAAAACAATATGCATCAGCATGGGCGATGTCGTGCTTTGAAGCGTGGCTCCTCCTACGGCTGGAGCATTACCTTCATGGTGTCCAGCTTCACACTTGATCCACCCACAGGACTAAGCTACTACTACTGGTTTCTCAGGTCCTGTGCTGTGCTGTGCCACTGTGCCCTCTTGTGTGGTTTCTCCTGTCAGAAACACTCTTCACACTCTTCCACATATTACCTCCTGTGGCAGAAAATGTTGGTCCCCGAAGAAGCCAGGTCCCAATCTTGGAAGCCTGGGAATGTTCCCATATATGGCAACAGAGACTTTGCAGGTCTTAGTATTTTGAGATGGGCTGATTATCCTGGATAATCTGAGTGGGGACTATATGTAATAAAAAGTATCCTCACAAGAGGGACACAGAGATTTGATTACACAGCAGGAGGAAGAATTGAGTGAAGGCAAAGCAGAATGGTAACTGTAAAGATAGTGGAAAGCATTGTGATCCAAGGAATAGAATTCTAGAAGCTGAAAAAGGCAAGGAATGGACCACAGCCTTGCCAGCTGCAGTAGCTTTACCAACACCTTGGTTTGGGCCTGCTGCAATCCCTTGCAGTCTTCTGACCTTTACAACTGCGAGAGAATAAATGTGTATTGCACTAAGCTACCAAGTCTGTGCTTCTCTACTACAGTAGAAGGCTCCGCCCCACCCCATAGCTCACCACTGGCTGTGTGTCCTTCCTCTGTGCATCTGTAGCATCTGCTGCTTCTGGGGGCCCTGCATGCTAACTGCTGACTCCCCAGGAGGTTAGCTGTCCCAGGAAGGCAGGGACCACGTAGTCTTCCTTCTTTCCCTGGCACCTGCCCCAGGAACCTCATAGACAGTTTAGGGTGAAATGATCCCCCAGGGTGGAAAACAGCAAGGGAAAATTTGAAGGTGAAAAGAATATTTCCAGTCCATTGCATTACACTTCCTGTGGTCATCATTTTCATTGCTCCAGAAGGGGCAGAAGCAGAAGAGGTTGTACAGAAAATGGCCCTCATTATTACCAGCCAACATAAGAACACATAGGAAAAAAGCTGTCCAATGGAAAGAAAACTTGCCCTGGCATAAGATAATTATTGAAATGCATTTTGGTAGAGCATTTTATAGGGAAGAATGTCCTTGGGAGAGCACTGGGCTATCAATGATAAAGTCAACAGCAATTTCTGAGAATGAGCACTACTCATTTGGGTGCAAGTAGTAAGGCAGTAACACCTCGACACAGATTCACTAAGAAACATACAAACAAGCATTCAGAGAGCTTGGAACGAGGTGGAAAAGGATTTTGATCCAAGGAATAACTGGGCCCAGCCAGGGTGACGAAGGGTTTCCAGCAGCTTGCTAGGGAGGTAGAACTCAAAATTTGTCATGGCCTCCCTCTTGGATATACGGAGTTGTGTGAACTTCTGCTTGTTTTGTGTGTGTCATAGATTATATAACTCATTGTATGTTATGCAAAATTATATAAATTATTACATGATGTCATACAGTGATCAGTTATCTCCAACTTTTTATTGCCTTTATAAATTCCAGAGTTCGTGAGATTTTATTATAGAAACTTGTATCCCTGACGGATCTTGATTCCCGGTTGTCATCAGGGATGCGGTGCCCCAGTGAAGCAATTCCACTCCGGGAAGGTGCTTGAACACTGACTTCTGCCCACCCGGCCACACAACCCTGATGCAGAAGCCAGAAGCCCTGGGTAGGTCTTAGGAGCAATAGGATCCAGGTTATAGTTCGCTCTGTGAAAAAGACAAATGTGGAAAGGTTGGAAAATTTCTGATCCTCAAAAACCTGCCCAGACTAAATGAGAAAACTCCAGTCTCACCAAAATTAAAGAAAGCAACAGCACTGAGAAGCTAAGCTCTGATCACTCTGCTATAACAATAAACAACACAACAATTTCATTGTCTATAAAACCAGTGCTGCCTCTCCCTCCTTTCCACGAGTCATCTTTTCACCTGTCACTGCCTCTTTCACCATCCATCATTTTTCTAGCTCAAACCAAATTAAAGTAGGCCCTTCCCAGGAAGTTTGTTCCCATTAAGTGGGTGAGGGCCATAAAAATCGATAGCGGAAGTAGGACTGACAGTGATACCCATCGCTGCACAGATTAAAAAAAAAAACCATCAAGCTAATAGATGTGGAAAACCAGGAAGAGAATTATGGTAATTGTTTCATTAACAGTTTATGTTTCCAAATAGGAAGCCCTAACTTCTGACTGAGTGAGTTCCAGAAGGTGCCTAATATGCTTAAGCACTCAACAAAAAATAAATCAACACATCAAAACACTGAAGGGAAAGCACATTTTTAGACATAAGAGCACATCTGTGTTGGGAAGGTGTTGACTGTCTCAAAGAATTCTGAAAGCATTTTGTTTTGGAAACATATATGGCAAGTGTTCTTCCCTTTGCTTTTATACCCATGTGTACTGAAGGGAGAATTTAATTCATATGCCCCCAATTTAATTATCCTTGACTCATCCTACTATTGCTTTGTGAAAGTAATTTGAATGCCAGAAGTCTTGCTAATTTTCTAACAAATTCTTGTTTTTCTTTTCCCCCAAGAGCTAAGAAATATGGGTTTGTGCATCCAAAATTCTGAGATTTAAAAAAAAAAAAAGAGAAATGTGGACTTTCATTTATCATTATCAGTATCTTATTGCAACCTGGAGTGATGAGTGGCAAAAATGATGAGAAATATAGTGGCACTACCTGTTGGTTATTTAGAATTCCTGTTACACAACTGTCCAAAAAGACACTGAGTTCAGAATTAGATCATTACGGGAACTATGAAAGTCTTGGAAGCTCTCTACTTAGTCCAAGTCGATTAAAGGTACTGAGCATGAGTAAGGACAGCCCATCTGCTGTCACAGCTGGTGAGTCCGGGACACTTGCCCCATTCGTTCTCTCCCCCTCACAGTCCACAGCAGCTTCTGCCTCGCAGTGGGTTATTGGAGTGGAGCACTCACATCTCCTGCTGACTACTTGAGAGAATGAGAGAAGAGGGGCCAGGAAGAGGAAGAGGGGAATAAGGACAGTGAAAAGGAGAGAGACTGCATTAATCTATCTGTGTGCCTCTTCTTTGTGCCATGGCAACTTGAGAGCTGACAGGGCGCATTTTGTGAGATGACACGTGTGGCACACAAAAGTCAGTACACCGGCGTGTTATAGTTAGTGCTATTAACTGCAGTTATTAATTATCATTAATGATAATACAATATAGTTAATATTGTACTAACTATACATAACGATAAAATAACAGAGACATTGCTTTTCACCTATGGGAGCAGGGGAAAGGGATAGTCTGCATTGTTTGTGATATAAAATAGTGCTCACATAAGGGACTTTAGAGAAAATATTTAAAGATGAGTTTAATCAAGGAAACAGGATGCATGGTATTACAAACATTGCAACCCATGCAATGGAAAAATGGCACTAATTTCTAGAAGTCACAAATATAAAAGCACCAAAGATCAAGCTCAGTTGAGACTACCAAACTCAGTGTCAGGGTGTAGATCTCAAATGTCCTCCAGAGTGTCGTGTGTGTGGTAGGTGGTTGGATCACAGGGCACTGTGCTTCTCCATGGACTCATCCACTGTGCAGTTCAGTAGCTGAATGTGCTGTTTGGAGAGGAGCTGGGTTGGAGTGGGCCACTGCAGGAGTGACCCAGAAGGGTGGGTTCTTTTCTCTGACTCCTCCCTTCTCTCTCTGCTTCCTGGCCAATGTGAGATGGGCAGCTCTTGGTCTACTATGTCCCTCTGCCATCCTGCTTCTGCCTTGGAGCCAGCTGGCCATGGTCTGAAACTGAGTCAAACTAAATCTCCCCTCTTTCAAGTTGCGAGTATTGGATATTTTGTCCCAGCAACAGGAAACTAACTGAGACACCCAGTTTTTGCAAATTTAGCTCATTAATTCAAAGGACAAAAACTGTATTTTAAAAATTCCTATTCCAAGAAAGATAATGAGGAATGAATAGATTGGAATTCCAGAAAAAAAAAAAAACACCCAGAAACCTGAATGGATGCAATTTAATGTTTTGCATTAATTTATTGTCATTCTTGTACTCATCACCAAAATCATATTACAGTTGTTAAGCCATGTCTTAGACAAGATCATATATAAATTTAGCCGTATATGTTGACAACATGGCATAAAAATGGCATAGTCACACTCAAACAGAAAGATGAATGAAGTAAAGAAACTGAATGAAACCTATAGTATACATTTTCTTTCATGTCTGTAACCAGAATGTAGGTAAATTCATGAAGGAAAACCAGCAGCTCCAGGCAGATATGGGCAGAATTCAGAAAGTCACATTTTTTTTTAATATTAAAGAGAATAAAACAAAATAAAATAGAACAGAACAAAGCAGATCAGAATAAAACAATGCAAGCAACACAGGATTTCAAACAAGACACCAGGAAATCAATGGTGGCTACCATAACGTCTCTTGTTTTCTTCAAAATAGTTGTCCATATGTTCACACATAATGAATTCAAACAAAACAAAATAGTATAAAACCGATAAAAACAAAAGAATGAAATCATTACAGGACTTCAAAACCAGACAATAGGAAAATCAACAATGGCTACTATAATGTCTCTTCTTCTCTCCAAAATAGCTGTCCACACTTTCATGCATATTGAAATCAAATAGTATAGAACAGACTAAAAACAATCAAAACAGGATAAAAGCATTATCGGACCTTATCACAAGATGATAGAAAATGAGCAATGGCTACCATAATGTCTTGTAGAAAGTCACATTTTAAGGAAGTTCTATTATCAGTCCTTGGTAACACCTCAGAGCACATAAAATATTTACTAGTATATTGATAAACATGTAATGATAATCTCAGAATCACACAAGAGGTTCAAAAAGTACTGAGTAGGGCAAATACTCTACTTTTTTTAAGATCAGAAAGATTGCAAGTGTTTAAGACGAGCAAGCTTCCTCAAACCCTGGCAAAATCATGTAACATTGCTACGTAGCCATTTAAAGGATTATTTGAAAGTCATAGACAAAATTGTATTTATTTATTGTGTACATTGGGCTGCCTTGAAGCACATACTCATTGCGGGAAGGTTAGCTAAATGGTCCACTTTTGAAACTGCAAAAAGGAAGGGGTGATTGCAAGTTTCAGAGAGTGGGAAAGAATTCTCTCACTTTATGATAGAATAATGTTCTGAGGATAGTTCCAGTCTAATGATGAAAGATTAAAGAGATGTAAAGTCTTTTACATGATTTCAAAAGCAATTTTAAAAGAGAAATGGATGGTATCAGTTCCCAGGAAAACCATCCCTATGAATCCATGATGAGAGTGGTCTGTTCAGGCTGGTGTAACAAAATACCACATTAAGTGACTTATAAACAGAAATTTAGTTGGGCATGGTGGCACATTCCTATAGTCCCAGCCCTCTGAAAAGCTGAGGCAGGAGTGTTGGGGCACAATTATAATGTAAGAACACATTTATAAAACAGCAAACTTATAGGTATTTCATGATCAATTAGAGGTCTCTGACCAAGTTTCTTTTTTCTTTTTTCTTTTTATATTTTATTAATAATAAAAGACAAGACAGAAGAGAATCTCCCATACTTGCTACATTTCCCACTGTAAAGAGATGCTTGGGTTGCTGACCAGAGGCCTGGCCAAATCTACAAAACAACAGTTAGTTGATGTTCCTTGGTTGCGGTGCTGCTCGGGCTGGGCGGGCTGGGCCGGGCCCCACAAGGGGCCCTTCTCGTTCTCCTCCAAGGTCCTGGGGTCAGGACCCCGGAGGGCAGTCCATAATTGCGTCCCGATCGGTGCCTGCGCCGCTCAGGCCGGGCGGGCTGGGCCGGGCCCTGCGAGGGGCCCTTCTCGTTCTTCTCCAAGGTCCTCTCTGACCAAGTTTCTGTTCTGTTGCTTCTGCTGAATTCAGTTGCCCTTGACAGTGTCTGAAGCCCAGCTGCAGACCTCTGAGGAGCACTGAGTAATTGTCTGTACCTTAAGGCACCCCAGGCTAATTCAAGGACACCTTTAGCTGTGCTCACTCTGTATGGGCCCCTCCCTTTGTTCCTGTAATGTTTCTATATTATGATAAACAATTCCTTTGTTTCAACAAATCTATTCGAGAGTAGCCTGCCTGTCAATATATGACTCAATACATGTAACCAACTATGGAAGGTTTTGTCACTTGCTTTGTATCTCCCACTTCTAAAGTCTACATAAACTAAGCTCTCTATAAACTCAGTGCTGTTGCCTTTGAGGAATTATCCCCCAACAGTCAGCCAGCATGAAGATTAACCGCTGCCTTTTTATCTCCTCAGTGCAAAGAATCTTCCTTTTGGTTTGGTTTGGCTTGGAAATTTTCCTACAGCAGGAGACCAGCCTAGGCAACTTAGTGACTTCGCAAGATCTTGTCTCAAAATAAAAAGGACTGGGAGCACGGCACAGTGTGAAGGCCCTGGGTTCAGTCTCCGGGGCTCTCACCTCCCCTCAGACTTTACTGCTCACAAATCTGGAGCCTGGAAAGTTTAAGACCAGCATTGGGCACATGCAGTATCTGATGAGGCCCTCTTCCTGTGTTTGGAAAGCTGTCTTTCCAGTGTGACCTCAGAGCAGAAGGGATGAGCAGCTTCTAGAATTCCCTTTCTAAAGGCATGGTTCCAATCCTGGAGGCTCTGCCCTCAGGACTCCATGGCTTCTCAAAGGCCCCAGCTGTGGCTTCCTCCCTGAGCGGGTAAGGACTTCAGCGCATGAATGAGAGGAGGCATTCATTC
This sequence comes from Dasyprocta punctata, assembly GCA_004363535.1. NCBI lineage: Eukaryota > Metazoa > Chordata > Mammalia > Rodentia > Dasyproctidae > Dasyprocta > Dasyprocta punctata. The sequence continues at coordinate 3,364 of RJWM01025765.1, read as the reverse complement.
CGATGCTAGCAAATAACTTGCCCAGGGAAAGTGAGAAGCAACCCCTAGGCCACCCCCAAGGCTGCCTGAGTCCACGTGGGAGTAAACAGCTGTCCTCAGTCCTCTTCTCTTCTCAGCACTCCCGCTGGACACCGCATCCCGCTGCAGGGGTGATGTTTTAAGTGCGCTGATAAATTTGTGGACATCCAGAGAAGATGCAAAACAACACGAGGGAAACCTTCTAATACCTGAAGGCCTCCCAGGGAAGCCAGGTTGAGCTTGTCCTGCAGGAGCCCAGAAGCAGCAGGGCTGGGGAGCACCCATCTGTTATCCTGGTACTCCGGGAGGCTGAAGCAGAGGATTCCAAGTTCAAGTCAAGCCTGGGAAATCTGTGACTTGGCAAGAATAAAAACTTAAAGAAAACAAAGGGAGCTATGTAGGGATATAGCTCAGTGTGAAAGTCCTTGGTTCAATTCCCAGTGCCAACCAAACAAATAAACAAACAAGGAACCCAGAAAGTAAATAAGAAAAGTAAATAAACAAGACCATGCCCTAGGGGTCAGGTGAAGGGAGGTAAGATAAAAACCATTTAATGAAGCTTTTCTGTGGGCCAGAAACCTTGATAATTCTATGATCATTTCATTGCTTCTAAAAACTGAACAACTACATGCTATCATGACTCGCACTTCAGGAGACGCGGGGAGCACGGCAGTGCGCGGGCACGCGGAGCGCTGGTGGGGCCTCAGCGGGAATGCGGCCAACTCCTGCTGAGTCCCGCAGGCTGCGGAAGGACTAAGATAATGAACTTGCCGCCCGGGAAATCTTGGGAGCCCTGACAGCTGTCACCCCGCTCCTCAGGCTCTTCTTCAGGGCCGTCTATTTTACACCTGAGAATGCGTTTCCTGCTGAGAATTCATTCATTTAAAAATCTGGAAGGATCTGTTTTTATGTCACCAGTATTTATTAACACTGAGAGCTGAGATGATGGGGACTTTCTTATTCAGATTTTTTTCTGTGCCCAATGAATTTTTTTTTTTTAATAAACAGCATATATGACTGTTACAGGCTTAAAAGACTTGTGCTGTTTTCTTCTGAGAAAAGGAAAATGATCTATGATCCACTGCATGTACAAAGATGAGAACAAGTGGTTTCTATACAGTATGCAGGGGAAATAAAAATAGACTTCATATTCTTTCAGAAATTAAAAAAATTGCTCGGTCTGTGATTTTTTTTTCTGAAAAATTTTAATGGTCTTATATAATTTTCTCTTTGCAACGAAGTTTTAAAAGTCATTATGTTGAACAGCCAGGATCCCTGGGATAAGATCTGAAAATAATGTTATTCCCCCCCCCTTCCGCGGCTCACCCTATTCTATGGCTATTTCTGGGTCCCTGAGGACCCTCCCACCGAAGTCTCTCACTAGCTACTGCCTGCATTCAGCGAAGCGGCTTCGTGGGTCTCTGGTTACAGAAGGCCAGTTCCAGCTCCCTCCCGGCCAAATTGCCTCTGTGAGATTTAAAACAATCCCAGTCCTGCGTGACCCACTTCTAGCCATAGGCAGCGTCTCCCCAGATCGACCACTAGAGGGCGCACGGTCACGTCTCAAACACACCTGCTGCCTTGGGCCTTCAGCCAGGCGATGACTTGTAGGAAATTTATTTTTGAAGCGCACGTTAGGCGCCATCTGCATGAGACCGTTGTGGAGCCTCCCATCTGGCGGAGGGACGCTCTCAGTACGCCAGTCTTACCCTCTGGGAAATCATGTTTCTCTCCAGCTGCGAATCTTGGATAGTCTCAGGGTGGGTTCTAGGTTAAGGGGAACAAAATTAGTTGAATGTCTATAGAAACAAAGAGTGAGAAATGTCCCTCTCAACATCCAGTCGTGTGAAGATTCACATGCATGGACTTTATCAGTATTTTGTCTTTATACTTCTGGAGACGGAGAACAGAAGGAACTTTAAATTTGCCTGAATGTTTATGTGTAAGACACTATCCATCAATTCCCATTTTGTATTTATTTACTTATTATTTATTGAGACAGGGTCTCACTATGTAGCCCAGGCTGGCCTCAGACTCAGGAATCCTCCTGCCCGTGGCATAGGCAATGACTTCCTGAATAGCACCCCAATTGCATGACCTCAGGAATCAACAAATGGGGTTACAGCAAATAGAAAAACTCCTGCACATCAAGGGAACAACCAACAGAGTGCAGAGACTATAGAATGGGAAAAAAATCTGCCAGTCTCTCCTCAGACAGAGGACTATATCTACGCTACATAAAGAACTCAAAAATTAGGCCCCCCCAAAATGACCCCATCAAAAATGGGCAATTGATTTGAATAGATACTTCTGAGAAGTATAAAAGACCAATAAATAAATGAAAAATGTTCAGTATCTTTGGCCATTAGGGAAAAGCAGATTAAAACAAACTGAAATTTCCCCTTATTTCAGCAAGAATGGCTCTCATCAAGAACTCAAAAAATGACAAATGCTGGCTAGTTTGTAGGGAAAAAGGAACCCTTCTACATTGTTGGTGGGAGTATAAACTACTATAACCACTCTAGAAATCAGTGCGGAGAGTCTTCAAAAATTAAACGTGGAAATTCTGTTTGATCCAGCTACACCTTTTCTGAATATCTTCCCAAAATAGTTAAAGTCATCATATTACAGGGATACATACATGCTCATGTTTACAGCAGCACAACTCACAATAGCTAAATCATGGAAGTAGCCTGTATGCCCATCAATGATGAATGGATTAAGAATATATGTTATGTATACACAACAGAGTACTACTGAGTCATAAAGAAGGATTAGTTTGTGGCACCTGTGGATGAATCTTGAGACCATAATACTATGTGAAATAAGTCAATAGCAGAAGGTTAAATATCGGCTGGTTTTCCTAATATGAAAGACCCAAAATATAAATAAAGAGCAAAATAAAAAGAAGACATGGAGAGACAGGGAGATAGACTCTGTATGGATGAAGAAGGGATTTGAGAAAGGAAGAAGAAGACTGGGACGGGACAGTGCAATTGAGCAAGACCAGATTCCCCAAAGTGAATGCAATCACCACATATCACAAACATGAATTAACGAAACATTATAAAGTTTGCCTTCCGATTAGGCAAAGCTAACTAGCTAGAAGAACATCAGGGGATCCTGTCCTGACGCTAGGCTCCTCCACTAATCCTGGGCTCTGGTTGTCGGTGTCACCCAGAGGGTGTGTCGCACACACAGGCTTCTCAGTTGGGCCCAGCGTTGGTTTCCTGTTGCCGCTGTTAGGAGCATCACTGAGGGCTTGAAACGACACTAACTTGCGACCTCCCAGCTCTGTGGCCAGAAACCGGCAGGGCTGGGAAGGCTGCTTCCCTGGGCGGGCTGC
>RJWM01025764.1:0-28941 GCA_004363535.1 Dasyprocta punctata | reverse complement strand
GCGTGGCTTATCCTCGTCTATATTTCCCTGAACTCCTTTCACTACTGTGGCCAAGATTTTTGTCAATTCCTTATTCCTCTTCCTATCTCTGATTAGTTCTTTTTCCTCTCTCTCTTTTTTCTTTCTCTGTTCTTTTTCTTCCTCTGTCTCTCTCTTATAGTATACTTTGTCAGCTTCTTTTACCAAATCTCTTAAAGTCAAGTCTTGTAACCCGTCTAGTCGTTGAAGCTTACGCCTAATATCTGAAGCCAACTGACCTATAAAGGCCATGGCAACAGATGCCCGTTGTCCCTCATCTTGAGGGTCAAAGGGAGTGTACCTACGGTAAGCTTCCATTAGTCTCTCTAAGAATATCGAGGGTGATTCGGTAGGCCCTTGAAGGATCTCCCTTACCTTAGCCAAATTTGTAGGCTGCCTAGCAGCCGCTCGGAGACCTGCCACTAGAGTCTGGCAATAGATGGACAGATGCTCCCTACCTTATGGAGTATTGGGGTCCCAATCAGGGCAGCGTAACGGGAAGAAATCATCAATGATATTTGGGAGCCGGGTAGGTCTCCCATCCTGTCCTGGCATGAGTCTTTCTTCCTGGCAGAAACCTCCTGAGCCTGGTCTTTACTGGCAGGCTTTCTTTCAGCCTTCTGGTCTCCTGAGCTCTGACAAGAATCTCCCACACAGAACACCCTAATGTGTTCCAGCTCCATACATTGAGGCAACATCTCTGAACCTTTCCAAACTTTTCCCACAAGCCATTCCCAAAGGCTCTGGGACCACATGGTCAGGTAAGGCACAGCAATGAAGCCACTTGACTGGTACCAAATTCTGTATTAGTTACTTTTCACTTGTTGCTGAGACAAAACACTTGACACCCAAAATAGAAGGAAAGGTTTATTTATCTTACAGTTTTTGGAGGTTCCAGTCCATAATCAGCTGGCTCCAAGGCAGGGTGGCATGGCACTGGAGCAACACTTCAAGGCAGCAGCTGAGTAAAAGCAGCCAGAGTAAAGGCCACAGTAAGCCTCTTTTTCTCCCTTATATTGTACACAGGCCACCCCCTACTTCAGGGCAGGTGTAGCATTCACAAATCTCCTTGCCTTTCTTTGCACAAGATGAGGATATTTACAAAGTAAAACTCTGTCTCCCTGCTGAGTCTCTCAGTTAAACTTCTAAACCCAAGTTGACACACTGTATCAACTATACAAGACCCTTTTCTTTTTTCAGTGCTGAACATGTTTTAAAAGCTTTACATTTGCAGCTGGCTGAGACAATGGAGTACAGAACTGAACCTTGAAGTCCTCAATGCTTATCTATTGGCTTAGAAGTTGCAGCATTTTGCGCTTTTCTGTTAAACACTGTGAATTTATAGTCTTGATGCTGGGCTGTTAAAATTGTGCATCATCAGAGAATGGGCCCCTCGAGGACCCACCCCACTGGGTCTGAGTGACTCTGACCAGAGGACAACTAATCTGCCTTCTGGGGGACTGTGTGACCAGCGCGGACTCCAGGAAGTGAAACATGCACCTCCCATACACCTACTGGTGTGTGGGCTTAGAATCAAGGACAACTCCCACACCACCCCCACCAGTAAGCAACCTGCTGGTTTGGAGGTCTGGCAAATTGATAGCAACTAAGGAACATTAAGGAACTAAATGCTAGTATTGTTTCATTGATTTTGCAGGCCTGGGGCTGGCAACCTGAGCATCTCTTTGGAGGATGACAGTGGGCAACATAGCAAATATGGGGGAGTCTCTTTTGTCTTGTCTTCAAGGCCCAATATGGTTCTCATTGTTTTGCTTTACTCTGATTATTATTATTATTGCTTTATTTTATATTCTGTTTTTATTGGTTTTATTCTGTTTTGTTTTTGGTTCAATTCTACTACACCTGTTGGAATGGTCCGCTATTCTGAAGATAACAAGATATACTATAGTAGCTATTGTTTCCATAGTATCTTTCTTTGAAGTTCTATATCAGTTATGCTGCTTTGTTTTGATTGACTTTGTTCTGTTATGTCCTGTTATGTTGGATTTTACTATCTTTAAAATATATATATATATATATATGTATATATACATACATATATAAATTGTGCATCATCTTCCTGGAGGATGTTCAGAGCAGTCTGGCCAAACTGATGGTTCTTATCAAGTGACGAAGCCTCAGTTCTAATGATCCTGCCAAATTCTCCGATCAGAAGACACAGGCTTTGCTCCTCAGGCAGTTTCTCTGCCATCTAGAGAACATAAGAGATGAAACTGAAGATGACATGAACAATTTTAACATAGGGACAGTGAGCAGTGTCACCATCGGCTCCAAAATGGGACAAGCAGCAACCATTGGTTCACATCGGACCTACCGTGATGTTTAATTTCAAGTACTGTGTTTGTTAGAGATAGACAAGTCGGCAGTGAAAATCTTATTCCATTTCTCCCATCGATGGGACCAGAGCTGCAATTTGCCCCTTCTCCCAATAATAACCGACCAGCTGTCCTGGAACCAGAGGTACACCTCTTGGAGAACCTGGGCAGAACAGTAAATCCATTGGCATCCAAAAGATGTTGGGGCTTGTATATTTAAACACATGAGAAAGATGTGTGGCCAGTAGGGTTGGTTTTTTGCAGGTGGACAATGTCCTGGGAAAAACAGAAGGGCTTGGGCAGCAGAGTTCCCTGTGCAGCATAGGTGAGATCTCTGTTGGGCGCAAGGTCTAATCCTGTGGCCCTCTCTAAGGCTTCCAGCTGCAAAATGTTCACTGGCTCTTCAGTAAGGAACTGCTTCAGGCCTCTGGGATAGTCAAGATAGCCAAGGCTGTAAAGGAACAGCACATTAGCCCAAATTTCAGTAGTACAAATCACATTCCTCACTCACGCTTCATCACCAATTTCAAATCAGCAAAGGGGTCTACTCCAAGCTGGTCTTGCTCTTGGATCCGGGTTGAAGGAACAGGGATTAACTGTGGTGATGGGGTACTGTGATAGGGCGGACCAGGAAATAAAGACGCATGCACTAGCTCTTGAAGCTTCTATCAGCTCTGGTCACTTTTCATTGTCCCAAGCAAGTCCTAAGTTCACAAGGACAGAAAAATGCAGTTTTATCATTTGCCCCCCCAAAATAGTCTTAACTTGCTTGAACTGCTATAAAAATACCATAAACTGGATGGCTTATAAGTAACAACATTTAATTTCTTTATAGTGCTTGAGACTGAGAAGTCTTAGGATCAAGTGGTAGGAAAATTCTGTCTGGTGACAGCCCACTTCCTGGTTCTCAGATGGACATCTTCTCTCTATGTCCTGATGTGGAGGTGGCAAGGGCTCCAACTTGTGACTTAATCACCTCCCAGCTTTCAGTACATTCCTTTGGACTATTATGTTTCAACACAAGAACTTTGGGTAGATACAAATACACAACCTACAGCAGGAACAATAAGCAGGATATTTGAATAGTGTTACTGCCACACCTTCAGTGATGTTTGTTTTTACCCTAATGAAACATTAGTAATACATCTACAACAGGAAGCGTCCCTCCCTCTGTAGTTAGTATCCTCGTATGAACAGCTGGGCAGACAGTGAAAAGGAGATGGCTACCTAGAAAAACAGTACAGCAAATATTTGTACTCTAGGTCATCTGAGAGCCCAATCTTGAGCTGTAAACCATGTCCTTCCTAGGTAAAAAATTCTGTTTTCTAATATCCAATTATTTCTCACAGTCTTTTACTCAGAATAAGTTCTCCAATCTTTGTGTATTAGCTTAACATTTACTATTCAAACTATTTGGTTATCGCTTATTGCATAGTATTTCTAGTTCTATTACTTTGGTGTTCCTTTAAGTGAAAAAAAAAAACACATTAGAACAATAGAGTAGCAGAGGCTGGGGATTTAGCTCAGCAGCACAAGCGCCTGCCTGGCAAGCACAAAATCATGAGTTCAATCCCCGGTACCAACAATAACAAAAATAGAAATCTTTATGGTATCATAGGAAGATATGGATGCCAAATAAAGGTACTTCACTTTAAAGAGTGTAGAAGATTTTAGGTCTTCTCAAATTGTGTATCCTTCTAGAAATATGTTGGGGATACAAAGCTGTGTGTAATATACATGTACAGACACACACTTATTACCTCTTCCCTTTTTTTTTACATGAGTGGCAGTATAGTATATATTCTCTGTCCTGTATTTTGTTTTTTACTTTGCAGTACTTACCAATGAATGTTACTGCATATAATTATTCTTATTAAGCATGCATACTTTCAATTCATTTGGACATGTCATTGTTTATTTAACCCTGTGGATTTGTTTTCAGATCTCTTGTGTATTGGCAATAGGCACTTTATTGAAAGTTCATTTGTTCCCAAAATACAAATCTTTCAGGCAATAAAAATCTTCACTTCAGTTCTGAGAGAGTCTGATTACTGTCTGTGGCTTGTATAAGTTCCATCGCCATCTTCAGAGGAATTCAGCCATCTTCAGGAATTCATAGTCCATGCTGAATGGGCAGGAAGACCATAACCCACCTCTTTTTGACAGGAGATGATTGGTCAGGAGTGGACTCCCTGCCTGAGGTAGATGGAAGAAACACATAGGTATGCAGTGTGCAGTGGAGGCTTAACATGAGGTTCATGAAAGCCAGATTCCCAGGGCTTGGGGTGAGGGGTGCCCTAAAACCTCCACTGCCCCAGCACTTATCTCTAGCTTTACTCTTAGCCCAGGTTTCCAGAACCTTTTAAATTGACAGGTGATTCCATTGCATACTTCCATTAAGTGTACTTATTTGACTTTCTTTGGGTTTTTCCTAAGAGCTTTACTAGAGCAGAGCAGATTGTATGTTAGCTTTTTTTCAAAGACTACAACAAATACCTGAGATAGTCAACTTATAAAGAAGGAAGTGTACTTGGCTCTTGGCTTCAGGGGTTTCTGTGTTTTCCTTTGGGCCTGTGAGAGCACATCATGGTGGGGGCACTTGGCAGAGCGAAACCACTCACCATTTGGAAAGGAAGTGAAAGAAGAGTCGGGGCTGGGGTCTCATGATCCCCCCTTCAAGCACATGTCTCTGTCCCCGAAAGACCTCCTACTACACCCACTACCCCGCTTGCAGGTTACACCCACCACCCCGCCTGCAGGTTACACCCACATCTCAGTGGTACCACACTGGGGACCAATCTTGCCAAACCGTTCTTTGGAGGACAATTGAGTCACAAGAAAGCCCAGAAATTTAGTAACATAGTGAGACCCTGTCTCAAAATTTAAAAAGAAAGTAAAGGGATGGAGATGTAATTCAGTGTGAAGCCCTTGAATTCAGTCCCCAGGACCACATACACGTGCATAAACACACAATCGTTCTAAATTATAGCACCATATTTGTTTTGTTTCATCCTACCTGCTGATATATATTGGCTGCAAAAACACATTCTCATTGAGTTTTCTGACCGGAAGTCCCCCAATGATGATAGCGTGCATGACGTGGGGCAGAGAAGGAATTGCTCCTGCCTCCATCGAGTCATTCCAGGAAGCACCTTGGAGAGCACTGGGTCCCCGCTGTGGGTTCAGGTTTGGACTTGCTAACCTGGAACTGTTGTCATATATGTCATTTGCACAGGATTGCATAAATCCCCACCATCTGGCCACACTTGGGGTGCCAGCAATGCAATTTAGTTATAGGATTCCAATTGAAACCTAATCTAAATCATCATCCCATGGATCCTGAATTGAACAAGAGATGGGGAGTATAAGAGCAAAGCATTTGAAGGATCTCGCGTTCTTTGTCTAGTTCAGTCACAAATTAGTTACCTGACTCAACAAGGCCTCCAGTCCCACGACTATAAATCTGAGGGTTTTATGAGTTACACAAGAAAAAGTATCTCTCAAAGTGGCAAGATATACTTGCCATTACTATAGTGTGGCTTGTATGGGGTGGAAACTCAAGAAACTGAGTGCGATCATGTGTAGTGTTTGTTCCAGTACAAGTGAAGACTTAGGAGAATCAGGCACACTGATCTTTTTTTAAGGGACTATTAAACTTGTTTTAAAAATCAAGTTAAGCATATAGGAAAGGTACTGTGCAAGCCTGTTCCTTGAGGTAAATCAAGCAATTTATAATTTTTGGATAAGTAAGTTTTTGCTGCTCCTACAATTTAATTTGTTTTGTGAACAAACACCTTGGCTCCTACAGAACTATTTTTCATGCCTTTAATAAAAGAATGATAAATGGAGAACTGCTTTCAAAAGTTCCTTTGTGTGTGCACATATGAACAAGTGTGGCAGCATTCTGAGGTGCCAGACTAAAAATTCTCCAGTCTTTTGAAACAGGCTTTCAGTATTTGTTTGGAATAAACCAGTTTCCTAAGAAGTCATAAAGTTTTTCAGGTGTTTTTGGAGAAAACAGAAAAAAACAGAAGTTAAAAAGGAAAGAGATTTTTTTTCTTAAAAAGTTGAGTTTTTCAAAGATTTTTGTATACTATTTTATTAGTTTAAAACAAAAACTTGAGCCGGGCGTGGTGGCGCACACCTTTAATCCCAGAACTCGGGAGGCTGAGGTAGGTGGAGCGTTGTGAGTTCGAGGCCGGCTTGGGCTGCAACGCGAGCGCAAGGCTGGCCTGAGCTACATAGTGCGACCCTGCCTCAAAAAACCAGGGCCGGGAGTTTGGCTCAGTGGCTTAAGCACCTGTCTGGCAGGCGTGAGGCTGTGAGTTTGATCCCCAGTGCCACAAAAAATAAATAAATAAATAAAAATAAAACAAAAACTTGAATAAAAATTAGATATATACCTGCATGTGCATATGTGTGTGTGTGTGTGTGTGTGTGTGTGTAATTACAGACATACTTCACACATTAAAATCAGGAGGCAGTTATCACTTGAATACTGAGAAAAATACTTTCTCAACCACTGTCTCCAAACTTGCACAAAGATCCGAATCAGCCAGTGCTGTTGGTGAAAGTACTGGGTGTTCTACGCAGACCTACTGAATTCCTGTGTCTGGGGGAGTCCGCGATAATCTGTATATTAAGCACAGATCCCAGGCTGTTCTCACCAGGGATCTTTGGCGAACACTGAGTTCAACTGTGCTTATCTGTCCTAAGGCAGTTCTGTAGGACAGAGTTAAAACTGCAAAGCTTAAGTTTTTTTTTTATCCCATTGGGTGATGTGCCGCTTATCAATTTATCGCCTCTCAGCCTCAGACTCAGTTTCCTCTGCTTCCCCGGGTGATAATGGACCTGGACCCCAGCACCATGTCTCCCTTGCCAGCTGGCGCCATTTTAAGTTTTGCCAATTTTTTTTACACTTTCAATCACCAATTAACCCCTCCTATCTTCATAAGGTTAAGCTTTTTTTTTCTTTTGAAAATGGAAACTACAATTTTTTTTTTAAACAGCAGTTTTCTTGGGAACCTACCAGGGTCAGGCTTTTCCTTTGAAAGATTTTCTTTCAAGGTCCTCCGTGCTGTTAAATCTGAACGTTAAGTTTACTCACTCAGATTTAAGTTACTGTTAAATATATCTTTTATAGGTTTTATCAGCAGAATATGACACAGCAGGGGCTTTGTTCTTTAGGACAGAATCTCTCTCTCTCTCTCTCTCTCTCTAAGTTTAAGGCTTTCTTTGGTTTTTAACTCCCTCCTGGTTGTCTTCCTGTTTTCCTCCCTCCCTCTCCTCTGCTGGTTCCATGAATGTCAGCCTGCTCAGGGACAGTCCACCTTACACTTAACTCCTGTGGTGAGGAAATAGAGTTGCGTGACTTTGAATTACATTTACATTCCAAAGATGCCGAGATAGGAATTTCCAGCTAGACTTCACCCTGAATACCAATGGATTGTTTAGTGTCTTCACTTGGCTATCTACTGGGAATGTAAAACTTTACACACTCCAAACTTAATCTTTGGTCTTCTCCAACCTACACACATTCCACGTACTAGAATCATCAACTCTAATCGCTCATGCCTGAAACCTCATCTCCTCATTCTGTTGTCCTACATTCAGTCCAGTGAAATCTGTTTTCTCACTCTTCAAAATACACCCAGAATCTGATCACTTCTGACCCCCCTCCACTGCTGACTTCTTCATCCAAGTTAACATGGTGATGTTCTCTGGATTAAGGAGAAGGCTCCATCAGAATAAGCGAGGCTATGTCAGTCAAAATGACCTCCCAAATCTTAGTGCCACAGAAGGTGTTACCTGTCCCTGGCAAGTTGCCATCATGTCATTCCCTCACATGATCTGCTCAGATGCTGGTTTAAAGAGCAGTTGTAGTCTAGAGAACTGCAAGCCTACCACATGGCCAAGGAACAAGGAGCATAGTGAATGATGAGATGCTTTCAAAGCTTTGTGTGGACCTGCAATATGTCCCCTCTGTTGCCATTGCATCAGTCAAAGCATGGACGTGTTCAATGCAACAGGAATATACACCCAATTCTTGTTATTCATGCAGGTTATGTTCTATAGGCTCATAGCAAACACTGAATTAGCAAATACTGAACCACTGTTTCTAGGCTAGAAAATACAGGGTCGGGATCAGTGAGTCTCTGTTGCAATATTTTCATAAACTGAAATACCATTTGTCATCATCCATGTGAAACAAGCTGGGCTCCTCGGGATCGAAAACTTGTTCTCCCACATAACCTTTTTCCTGCATAAACACTGAGAAGACACTTCTTTTATCTACGTATCTATACTGGAAGAGTAGAAGTGGAAGCATGACTGAGACTTGGCTGCTTCTAGTCTCACAAAGTTAAGGAAGACTTTGAAGAAATAAAAGTTATTTGGAAGAATCCAGGTGGGCTTTGCATGTGAAGAAAGGATGAAGTAATGTTCTCAGGGCCCTCACAGCCTCCAGCTTGCCTCAGACTCTGTCCTGGAACTGTGGGATGAGAAAGCAGGACCCATACTTCCTGGGATTGTTGATGACTATGCAGAGGTAGGGACCAATATGCAAGATGGACAACATACCCAGTGTGATGGCTACACATCTGTGACTGTCATCAGCTCAGAAGAGCACCGCTGAAGGTGAACACCTTGGATTGCAGCTTACCGTCCCAGACCAGGTACTTCCAACCACGTAACTGAATCGGCATGGATTCTTCACCTAGCTAACTCATCTGCCCCAGCAGCTGTTTTTAACCTTTTCCCCGTCCTGGTCTGTAGGACCCGCCTACCCATAAGCCTAACATTCTCATGCCACAGGGCCTTTCAGAACTAGCATACCAGCTGGGAAGGTTATAATGTTTTCTGCACCCAATGTAATGAGACTTAAATTTCTTTGGCTTTTGGCCTCAAAATAATACTTTTAAGTCAGTGGCAGTTCATCAGTCTGTGAAATCTGGCCTCTTTTCCCTCTTTGCCATAGCTTTATGATATATTACAGACGCCAAATTTGGCACTTTCCAGATTGGCCTTACATACAGATTAACAAGTTTCCCCTTTCTTTTTCTAGACATATTTTATTTTTGGTTAACTAATATTAAACTCCTGGACAGCAGCACAAGAACTTATGCCAGAAGGAAGAGTGTCTAATGTATGTGTTTTCTCCATAAGGCACATGGCAGCCTTCTTGTGCTAAACAATAGGGGGCAGTACTTCAGCACTACTCCTGGGGCTGTCTGATCAGCAAAATTACCCACCATAAGTACACACAAAGCATGCAAAAAGAAAAAAAATCCAGTGATTAGAACTTGGAAAGGACATTTGTTTATGGTATAAAACCTGAAACAAGAAAGTAGACGTTGTTTTGTTTAACTTCAGTTGGGAATTTGACCATTGGGTAACTCAAAATTTTTCTTTGCTTCAAATGCTTATTTTGGTGTTACAAATAAGCCACAGAATAAGTAAACTATTCCAAACTATGGAATGCAAGAAGAATGCAGACAGACTGAAGCATTCTCCCTCAGGAGAGTCACCGAATTTTCATGACAGTCATGGAACTGATCGGCTTCCAACCTGGTCTCCCTGAGTCAGTCTTCAGCTGCACTTCTCTGTTCTCACCCAGCAACCAGAGTGACTTGTTGCAAAATACTTGAAATCATGTGACTTTTCTAAAAGCTGCCTGTTAACTTGAAATCAAGACTGGAGAACTTCAGTGGCCTACAAGGCCCTAACTGTGCCTCCATCCCCTCTGCCCTAAGCCTGGCTCCTCGCATCTCACTCTGCTTATCCTCTCCAGCCAGTAGCCACCTTGCTGTGTTCCCTGGGGTCTGAGTTGCTCTTCCTGCAGGTATTCCCATGGCTTTCTTCTCCCTTCATCCTTTGGTCAAATGCTATCTTACAACAGTGTTCTTCCTTGCCAAACTACTTAAAACTGGCATGTATACTGTAGGCTTTTATCACTCATAGTGCCTTTGAATGCTCATGTTTTTAAAAATTCTTACCTAAGGCTTTCCAGTTTTAAAATGTGTCCTTGCTACAAGCTTTTTCCAAGCTCTTTGGTGAAAGAGGAATAAATAAGTAAAACACTGACTACTGGGGGGCTTATGAATGAAATAAGAAATGAAGGCTCAATCCATTCAGACTGGTTCTGTGATACCAAATTTGGGTCACAGTAGATACAATACAGAAATGATCTTCAGTAGGGTTTTCATGAATTTTCTCCTAGAAAGGTATAATAGTAATTATTGGAACTAAGAAAAGGAAAAATGGAGTCCAGTTTTGAAGACAGAGAGCTGCATGCTTTGGCAGGGTGAAGTGTGGGTGTGACAGCTGGCAAAGGAGTGGCTTTTATAATAGCACTGGTTGTAGAACTAGAGGCATGAGGTGGGGCCTGCTTTACTTGACTCTTAGAGCGTATGAGGAGAGAATGTGCTGCTGTAGTCACCAGTCCACTCCTCCAACAGGGAATCCAGTCCTTCACAGAAAATGCTTGGCCCTAAATAAGACGCTGCACATAAAGCACCAAGATTGGACTTGGTATGCAGTAAGTACTCAATAAGTTGTTTCTATTAACAACAAAGCAAGAATTGGAGCTTGGGTCCTCCGTTCCTTCTGTTATCAGTCCACTGCAGGGCATGATAAACATCTTTTGAAGTATCAGATTGCTCAACAAGTATTTACTGGACATTTACTGCGTGCTATGTTTGCACAGGCGTAGGACAAAAACAAGAGTTCACTTTCTGCAGACGCTCTCCGTTCATGTTCAGTGTCAGACAGTGTGAGCAACCTGGGGATGACAGCGAACATACTACTCAGCCAGGCTGAGCCTCTAGGTCTAGCCATAGGGCCTTCGGGAAGCGGCTCTAGGTCCCAACTGAAGCCACCCTTCAGCAACCTTCAGAGATTCGTAAGGGCTTGTTTGCCCCTCCAGATTTCTAGTCGAGAACCTCCTGCATTTGGCTATTCCATGGGCTCAGTAGTTTGAATTAAATTCTATCCTTTTCACTTCTTCTTTGCGCTCTGATTTTATTTCACTTTGGTCACCTAGTAGGTAGTAATTGCTCATCCAGAAACCACAAGCAACAACAGCAGCAACAAAATACAGAGAATTGTATAGAAAACCAACATGATTTACTGGAATAACCTGAATTCAGATGCAGTATAAAGTCTGTTGCTTTTGACTATGGTGCCTTGGTTAAATTTATCTTATTTGTTCATTTGCAAAAAAGTGACTACCAAGCCTACTGCACAATATAAGGATCATATTTTAATAAAGAGAGTGGGACTATGTCACAATCTGGTATGTAGCAAATACTCAGTAGATGCCAGTTCCATGCCTCTACATTCACATTACTCTGGATTGGACTGAACAGAATTACTGGAAAATCGTGCTTATAGTTTACTTGTAATGCAGGTATAGTGTAGAGTAAACTTAGTTAAAAAGGACAGTGGGAAGAAGTAGTGAAGAGGCCTACAGCCCATGAAAAGAATTTTAATTTATTTCAAATAGTGAATTTTTGAGAAGCAGATCTAAATGACCCTTCGAGATAATTTTTCCTATCCTAAAAAGGAAGTGGATGTAAGCAAGAAGAATTGGTAGAAAGAGTTAATATGCCTGCACTTCTTTCTATATGTGAACAGATTAACCATGTAAAGGAAGAGGAACAGATGGACATCACAGTAACCCAGTGACACACTGGCTCCTCCTATGCGTAGAACCAGATATTTCATCTGGAATATTTAACCAAAGGGCAGGTTGCTTAGGTTAAAACCCAGTCAGAAAATCTCAGTGAAGCTAACAGGAAGATAAATTCCATGAAGAAAAGGTAAATAACTATATTCAATGAAAAATATAGACCTAATCACAAATTTTGTTGTGATGGCAAACTTTTAAACTGCATTTTCAGCTTTACAATTGTAATTCCATTATTATCTTCAGCAGGAAAATACATTTCTCGATTCTTTCATCCACACAAACTTTGATCCAATATCTGTTTCGCTTGTGTGTGTGCATATGTGTACAAGCAAATTCCAGAAAATGTAGTATGTCAAAAGCAATTCATGTAGTTTAAAAATTGTACTATTGTATTAGTTTTGCAACAGTGCCACCTTCTGGCTAGAATTTGCATTCATGGGCGAGCGTGTTGTCGGGGCTCTTCCTTGAGAGCTTGGTAAATTCAGATTTTTCTGTCCCTGGGGGTGCTTGAGTTATGGTAAACCCATCCCAGAGAATGTCCCCAGAAGATACTAGCCTGACATGTGCCAGAGGAAGCAAAAGCATACAGTGGAACTGAATGAGCTGAAGAAAAGATCAGATAAAATGATTGTCCCCAACAGATTAAGTTTTTTCTACTGCAGAGAGAGAATGCAGTGTTTCATGACTATTTTGGGAAAATGTGAGACTGTAGGGTGAAGGTAGCTGCTTGAAGCCAGAAGTTATAAAAGATAATGCCACACTTCACAAGTTATACCAACTCTATGAGACTCACTGGTACAAATGACCATAATGCATAGTAATTTTATATGTGTGTCCTAATTTAATTCTCACAAATCAACAATCTCAACTGTTGATTTTCTATTATCTTGTTTTGAAGTCCTGCATTACTTTCATTGTTTTGTTTTGATTGGCTGTATTCTGTTTCATTTTGTTTGGTTTAATTCTCTTTAAAGTAAAAACAAAATAACTACTAAACCCTATAATTGGCCCAATCAACCCAATCCAGATGAGTGGGTCAGTTCTCATCTGGTCATTCCTTCACTCATTCAAAAACAATATTTAACTTCTGCTAGGTTTGGGCACTATGCTGGCTTCTGGGGGAGGGATAATGATTATCATAATTGTGTAGATCCTTGCAGCTTATAAAGGATGTTTATCTTCATTTCTCATTTAATCTTCATGTAACACCACACTGTTTTCTTATTCTACAAATGAGAACATTAAGGAACCAGGAGGTTGAATAAAAGGGCCAATTCATAAAACATATGTGGGTCAGATTCAGAACACAAATTGGGAAATTTCATCTTCTATGAATTTTTTATTCCTCTAGACCAGTGGGACACCTTAACTTCCACAGGAGAATCTGAATAGAGTTACCTGAGTTCATCTAATTTTACACACTCTCCCTTATCTCTTTTCCTTATTAAATATGATGCTAAAATTTGAGACAACTGCCATGATGACACTCAGATGTTCACCAAAGCTCTTCCCCTTTTCATTTTGCTAAAAAAAATGCACTGTATGCAATACAACTATTAAGGTTCAATAGTAACACTTAGAGCTGAATTTGGGTACAGGGGATGCAAGTTCCCCAGCTCCATCATCCACTTTCTCCATCAGCAAAGCTTCCTGACCTCAGTGAGAGTTTGTTATAGGAAACTTATTTTTCTTGTACTGGGACTCAAACTCAGAACCTTGTGCTTGCCAGGCAGGTGCTTGTGCTGCTGAGCTACAACCCTGGCCCTAAAGGTGGATTCACACTGTGCTTGGGCTAAGCATGTCTCACTTCATAATTCTAGCCTTCTCCTGGCATATATATATATATATATATATATATTTGGGGTACTGAGGATCAAACTCACAACCTCGACAGGCAGGCACTGTGCCACTGAGTTATATCCCCAGCCCTGTTATAGGAAACTTTGAATTCACTCCAACACACAGTGCTTAATGATGTTTCCCCTACACTGATTATGTCTGTTTTCAAGAAGAGGACAAGAAAAGCCTCAGCTCACCTTTCTGCAAAATTTTACACAAAAGGGACAGCTTGTTAGGACAGTAATTTGAGAAAGGCTTTGCACATGATCAAGACGGCTTCTATAGAGTCAGGATAAGAATCTCTGATGCAAATATCACCAACCCATAGTACCCAGTGCTACTTGGTACTATGTTTATTACAGTAAAGGCCAAAAGCTTTAGTAGGCAGTCGGTTACTCCATTAATATATAAATGCATGAAATTCTTTTTATATTGTATTATTTTAAAGCAAAAACCACACCCTAATTCTCAGTCACAGAAAATCACAAAGGCGTCTTTTAAGAGTGAAAATGGGTACCTGAAGGGTTAACTGGTAATTGTATTTGTTTGTCAAGTTGCCAAACTGCTTAATAGAAGATAAACCAGGTTTAAAGTGTCTTTTGATCTCACTGTGTGTCACACAAACCAAAATCCAGCCTTGTATTGATAAGTGAATATTTATCAAGGCACCATATTGATAAGTGGATTCATGTTATTTTCCTTTATTCTTTCTCTAAAACCTGATAGCAAGCAAAGCTCTCAGCTTGAATATGTATATTTACATATTCTTTTGTCAAAACTATTCACGTCACCAGATGCCAGTCAGCCACCAAAATGAAAAGTAAACTTGACAGATTAGGTCTGATGGCTCACAAATATAGATTTCTTTCAAAGATAAAGGACTCAAACTGTGCTCCGAACAAAGAAGAACCTATAGACACCTGCAGGTCACCTGTATTTGGACTCGTGAGATCATTAATTAGCTCCAGTTTTTATCTCCTACACAAAAGTATTTCAATATCTGGGGGAGTTTTCTGTAGTTAAGGTTGATTGAACGTTATTACTCTCAATTTATAACCTCCCAGACAGTTAAGTTGGTAAAGCCTTTTTGTCATTGTTGTTGTTTAAGAAAAGGAGGTTTTTGTATTTTTTCTCCTCTAACCATTTCAAAGCCCTAGTTGAGCGTTAGGGAATAGAGCCTTGCTGGGAGGAGAGCCTTGCGTAGTCAGAGTGAAGCACAGTAAACACGCTTCTCTGCTATCAATAGAGTCTGAGCAAAGTACCTTAAGAGGAGTAGGTGCTACTTAAATATTCATGATTAATGTTTCCTAGGAGTTTCATTATGGATGTCATCTTTGTCGCCCCTCGCTCTGGCTGGAGAAATGGAAAGTCAGAGAAAACACTCAAGCCCTGTATTTGTGAGTATGATTATACTCAGGGAGACAAGCTCATCACAAATTTCCTACCAGACTGCAATTTCCCAATTGTTTATGCTGAATTCTGTTGTGCATACATATGTGACGACTGCTCAGACGATTCCGTGACACCCCCTCAAATGGAAAGGCATCTGTTTAGTCTTGGTTGGGAAAGTCTGCTAAGAATGTCTTCACTTGGCATTAAATTAGCTTATTGGAATAGTGTGCACTCCAAAGTAGATATTTCTTACTTTTGTTTTACAGTAAAGCATTTCTCATTTATAGTCTATTTCTGGAGGATGCAGGGATGTTCCAATTAACCAAAATGCTAAGGTGAGGACAAGCTTCTGCTAGGTAAAAATAGTCATTGTCTTAATTAGAAAATAAAGCACTCAGAAAGAGGAGCTTCTTAGGGCTCGGGGTTTAGCTCAGTGGCATGAGCGTCTGCCTGGCAAGCGTGAGGTCATGAGTTCGATCTCTGGTACCAGAAAAAAGAGCTTCTTAAGCAAACACTTGAATTTACTCCTGTGCTAAAAATCACAAGACAACAGGGATTTATTTGTTTAGCAGAAAAGCTACTTTTCAGCATAAGCCAAATGTTGCTATATAACAAAATTTATCACTAAAAGAGAATTTTCATAATTAAAAAAATATAGATGGCAAATTCAATTCTAAGCAATAACTCAAACTTTTAATTCCCTCTTATAGCAGGAAGTTCACTTTTTTAGTTATCATGTGAAACATTTCTGTTATGGCTTAGATCTAAAATGTCCCCCAAAAGTCTCATGTGTTCAGAGGTGGGGTGTTTGGAATGTGGTTGAATCATGGGAGTACTATACTCATCAGTGGATTAATTTATTGGTGAGTTCATAGCTGCATGTGCTGTTATAAAGCAGGGTCTGTTAGAAGGTGGTACGTCACTGTGGGAGTGACCTGGGAGTGACCTGGGGAGTGCTGGTCCTGGCTCCTTTCACTCCACATCCCGTCTGCCATGGGTTGAGCAGCTTTCTTCAGGCATGCCTTTCTACCATTCTGTTTCTGCCTTAGAGCCAGTAAGCCATGGACTGAGCCTTCTGAAACTGTAAGCTAAAATAAACCTCTCCTCCTTAAACTGTGGATGTCCCAGCAATGGGAAGGCTAGTAAAATTTCTATAACAAGGTCACCTTTAAGTGCTTTAAAGATAACATTTAATAAGAAATTTCTTCTAATTGCTGTTACAATAATCATGCTGGAATTTAGTGCCACATGAGCACTTACACTATGTGACAAGAAGAGTATACATGAACATAGTGACCACATAGGATAAAACAATGGCAGTGTTAGAATACTGAAATCTCCATTGTGGAAGGTCTCTCCTGGGGTACCACAATTTTGTTTGCTATCATGAAAATATTTAGGACTTTTATACTGACACAGAACTGGATTTACATTTTATAATTTGGTAGGTGATTTCATGCCATTTTGGTGTTTCTGCTAGAATGATGGATGTTATTATTTTTTCCACAGGGTAGCTATGACCCCTCAGTATCAGGTTGAATAGTTATACTTATTAGAGTTGAGGTATGGGTACCACATGCAACAGTTGAGACCGGGGTCGTTATGACTCGTGTTTAGATATCCCCCTAAAGCCTCATGCAGTTATAGGTGGGGTTGTTTTTAGAGGTGGCTGGATTGAGAGCATGTGATGTTGGCATTGATTTATGGTGCAGTGCTAGGTTTACAGGCACTAGGATTTTGGGTGTGAGTGCTATGTGTCCTAAGTAGCCAAATAAGATAAAAAGAGCAAAAAGAGCTGTGGTCATTCCTTGCATATTTACCATTTTTTTTTTGAGACAGGGTCTCACTATGCAGTTCAGGCTGGCCTTGAGCTCACTTTGTAACCCAGGCTAGTCTCGAACTCGCAATGATCCTCCTGCCTCAGCCTCCTGAGTGCTGTGATGACAGACGTGCACCACCACACCTGGCAGGCTTATTTACTTTTGCTGTCTTCTGCTTGCCGTAAACTAGTCCTCCTCTGTGGTCCTCCTCAGCCAAGCCACCCTGCCTTGCAGCCAGCTGATTATAGACTGCAACCTCTACAAACTGTGAGCTAAATAAACCTTTCTCTATCTAACTTTGGGTGTCAAGTATTTTGTCTCAACAATGAGAAGAAAGTAACTAAACCAGGATCCTTAGTAAGGAACATAATGCCATTGGTAGATGAGAAAGAGTGTAGCCATTTGAGGGAAAGCAGTGGCTGGATTCTGTGGGAAGAAACTGGGCGTGGGAATTACTGTGGGCGGTCCATCTGCAGTGGAACACAAGCAGCATTTGTAACTAGTGTCCCTTGGCACCTTCCTACTTTCCCAGTCACCCACGGGTGTCACAGTTGTAACAAGATACCCCAATGCATGGTTCTGTTTAAGGTTTCATGGGATGCGTATTAGATTAAAGATGCAATGGCTTTCTACTGATTAGTTTAGAGCTGTTGGCTCCCAAATATCCTAAGGAAGCATTGGTCTTTCAGAACTGCATTAGAGAAGAGGTGGACACTGAGCACAGACCAGAGCTAAGGACACGGATACCACCAGGGGTCTCCACTCTGCTTTCCTCAGTGTGTTGGCTTAATTCTTGCTTATTTCATTCATTTGTTTCCTGTGATGGGACATTTGGCTATTGAATTCCTGACTTTTAGGTATGTTTTCACTATACAAGGGATTGCCTATTACTCTCTATAGTATGAAATTAAAAAATCTTTTGGATTTTAATGCTGGAGAGGGGTTAATTTGGATTTTTATGTCAGTCAAAAATTCCAAGGGAATCTCATTGGGCCAGCTTGGTTCAAACCCAGCCCTCAATAAATCAGTTGCAGTGGGAGGTTTGGTGTCAATGAGCCCATGGCACATACACGCTAGCCAGGTGACGAGAGATGCCAAATCCCAGGAAGAGGAAAATGGGCTAGAAAAATGCCTCAGGGATTCTGAATAAAGGAGTAAGATCATTCCATCTAGTCATGAGGCAGGAAGTTAATTATTTTCATTTTTAAAATTTGTCTGAATGACACCAGTGTTGTTTTCTTCAATTCTCAGCTCTACATTTTTCTCTTGTTCTTACCAAAAGTCATGGTGCATGATGGGTGCTGAAAAGATTTTTCCTCAATTGGATGGGATTTATTTTCATGTCAATCATGATGTGAGGATGCATGTCACAAATTCAGATACATATTCTGAATTTCCTTTCACCATCTGCCACGGAAGTTTACTTTGTAAGGTGCCACTCACATTCACTGACCTTTGTATTTGCTTTCTGTACACCTGTGAAGTCCAGTGATGAGGGGACCCAGCAATTTACTCTCTTTGTGACACCTACAGTGAGGCGGCTGCAAAAAGCACAAAGTGGTTATTTTTGTATTGGGCTGGCTGGTGTCCTACACTGGGTGCCACTATGGCACAGCAGCACTCAGTGAATTACATGTGCCACCTTACATGAACTTGGCTTTAAGGAGAAATGGGAAATGAGTCAGAGCCATGAAGAGGAGAAGCCCTGGGTGCCCATCTGAGTTACTTTTATCACTGCTGAGACATAATATGCAACATCTGCTATTTTGTCTCAGTTTCGGATGTCTCAGTCCATGCATGGTCAGGAGAAACAGCATGGCAGAAGAGCCTGGTGAAGGAAAGCAGCTCACATGATGGTGGCCAGGAAGCAGAGAGAGAAGGGAGGAGCAGGAGAGGGAGATACGCCCTTCCTGGTCTTACCACCAATCACCCGCCTCTAACCAGGCCCCACCCGCTACCAGCAAGTCAGCCATAGTGCCTGTGATCCAATCACCTTTGGAAAGCCCTGCCTCTGAACACATGATGCCTTTGCTAGACATTCTAGATCTAAGCCATAACAATGCTCCTCTCCCAGTCCCAAGCGGGATGTTCTAGAGTCTGTTGGTACCACATGGTGTTGAGTTCCACAGAGCCTACCCTACTAGGGATTTACTCCTCTATGGGGCAAGAGTGAAAATGACCATTCCAGAGGGAGACATAGCAGCTGGCTGGGAGCCAAGCAGTCCTGGATTTGGAGAATGTTATGGTTAATACATTGGGTCAACTTGAGAAGCCTAGAAGCTTAATTAAGTAACTCAGCAGCTGTACATCCTGGGGTATAGAGTATAAGCTGTTACCTGTTCATTGTGTCAATTTGAGAAGGTCAGAAGTTTAACTGAGAGACTCAGCAGGGAGCCAGGGCTCTTACTTTGTAAATATCCTCATCCTGTGCAAAGGAAGGCAAGGAGAATTGTGAATACTACATCCAACCTGGGGGGGGTCCTATTTGCAATACAAGGGAGGAAAAGAGGTTTGCACTTCCCCACTTTAGTTCTGGCTGCTTTTTCTGGGTGCTGCCATGAAGTGTTGCCCGTGTGCTATGCCACCCTGCCTTGGAGCCAGCTGATTATAGACTGGAACCTCCTAAAACTGTAAGATAAATAAACCTTTCCTTCCCTAATTTTGTGTGTCAGGTGTTTTGTCTCAGCAAGGAGACAAAAGTAGCCAAGACAGGGAAGCAAATGATTCTAAGAATATTCTGAGGAAGCAAGCTGATCAGGACCTGGGAGGAATGAAACTACCAGAACTGTGGGGAAATGAACTTGGGGACAGCTCTCGTGCTGTAAGTAGAGGATATCTGTGTTGCTTTTCTACCTGTTAAAGTCAGTTTATTGTCAGGTAAGCCCAGGGTGGGACTCACAGTCATTTGAGTGGGGCCGAGGAGCAGAGGAGCACAATGAAGACAGACCGCTTTTAAACTGTGGGATCAATGTGCCCTGCATATCTTCCATTTATGCTTCCAGGTCTGCTCCCCATCTCCCGTCACCATTCTCCGTGCTCCAGGGGACTGATGAATGTCAGGGGTTTCCCTTCCCTCCTGGCATCAGTGAAGGGTGGTCTCGGCAGAGGTGAATACAAATAGAAGAAGGCGGGGTATATATTTCCATAGCTTCACTCTCTCTAGATCTTTGCTGGTTGGCTTCATCTCTCTACCAAAGCCTCTGGGAGCTGTCATTCTCCTATGGTTTCTGGAGACTTCTCCTTCCCTTGCCCTCGTTCTGCTGTGATCATTGATCCTGAAGGGGCTGACCCCTGGGCATGGCAGCCAGAATGTAGTCTCTCCCCTGAAACGAGATCTTGACAGTACTCTGTTCACTCTATTCCCCACGACTCTTACGGGTTTGTCATCAGCACTGTACTTTCCCCCGGACTTCAAGGGTATTTCCAAACTATAATTTCTTTGCTTCTGGTTTTACGTTTGCGTTTGGGAAGTAAGTAGATCATGGGGGCACTGTATTCGTCAGTGGAGTCACCCATTGGCTGGTTCTGTAGCTGACTGTGCTGTTAGGAGGTGAGGCTCGGTGGGACGGAGGTGCAGCGGGGTGAGTGCTGACCTCGAAGGGCACATGTCTGTCTCTGACTCCTCTCTTTCTCTCTGCTTTCTGGCTCCACTGGGTTGAGCCCTTTTCCTCTGCCGTGACTCTTCTGCCAAGCCATTTTCGCCCTGGAATCAACCAGCCATCAACAGTTTGAAAACCATGAGCCAAAAATAAACCTTTCCTACTTTAAGTTGCACATGTCGGGTAGTTTGTCTCAGTGAAGAAAAAGTGATCAATGCAACTTAGAAACTTAAACATATTTACACTTATTGAAGGCCAACTCTGAGTCTAATACACGATATTTCCATTAATTGTGCTTTTCTTTTTTCACATTATAACTGCAAGACAACCTCAGGACAGGTTCTGAAAGACTAAGCTTAACATATTGCACCTGTTTGACTTGGATCCATACACGTATAACTACTCTGACATGCCTCTGTTTGAATCCTAATACAGTAAATGCCCATAGACAAAGCCCACATAAACAAATGTCCTTTGGAGTTCGTGATGTTTTTTAAGAGTTCAAATGATCCTGAGAAAAGCCTTTGACAGCCAAAAAATTAAGTGAGTCTAATTTATTTAGTTTTCACGCAATACTTACTAAAGACATAGAAGTTCCTTATAAGCCTCAGAAAATCTTCCTTGTTAAATTTGTAAGTCCTTCTTTTGATGTCCTGTATTTGAGGGAATCAGATTTTTGCCCATGTTGTTCTAGTTTGAAATATCTAAGGAAATTTATTGGCTGCCTAAGAAATGTTGATTAAGGAAACAATGTTGCACTTAGAAATTAGCTGAATATTGAAGAGTTCCTATTCTTCTTCAGAAATTACTGGTTCAATTTTATAAATGTAACATAAATGTTTATAATGTGGGTGATAAAGCCTATAATGTTTTTAAAAAGTTCAAAATTTTTATGTTACATGTAATTTGCGACACAAGCAGATGCAGTAATCCTTCTGTGTATAAGATGACTTAGATATTAAAATGTATTTTTAAACCTTGTCACAAGTATCAGGAGAGTACAGATGTCTGGGGAAGTGGGACACATGAGAGATGCATTTGTGTAAGGGGCCGAGTGTGGACAGAGGTGTCTCCAGAGGAACCCAGGGAGTGGCCTCCACGGGAATGTGGCTTTCAGGGAGGACCACAGGGTGCTGGTAGGTGCAGGGAGATGCCAAGAGGAAGGAAGCACTGGATTTTGAAGGTGACCTTCAGCAACATAGTCCAATGTCCTTGGGAGTTTTGCTTGCGGATTCACATCCCTGCTGCTTGGGCACTTTCTAAGAAGCGCTTGTATCCCAGTTATGATTTACTCAGTGCTCTTCCTGCCTGCCCAGATTCACTTTCCCACAGTCTCACCCCATGGTCTCTGGTGATACTGAACCAATTTGCTTTTTCCCAAATATACTATGATTTTTCATCTTCTCCTGTGTTTACATGTGCTATTTTAACCAAAAGTTGGAAGTTCTGGTTGAATACTTGGAGTTTCTGAGTCTTAGTCTGATAATGGTTTGCTATTAATTAGAGACTTCTGCAAAAATAAACTACTTGATATTTTACAAGAGCTTATGTGGGTAAAAACAATGTAGTGGGTTGACTCCTCAAAGGATAAATCTAAGTGCTGTGCATTTGACCTTATTTGATAATAGGGTCTTTGTAGAAATAATACGGTTGTGAGTCTGAGATTGAGGTCATTTTGGACTTATAGTAGGCCCTAAATTCAATGGCTGGTGTCTATCTAAGAGAAGAATGAGATTTGTTACAGAGACATAAGAGGAGGGCTACATGAAGACAAGATGGGAAGACAGCTGTGGCGTACAAGGCCAGTCTGGGCTACGTAGTGAGTTGGTGAGCCTGAACTACATAGCAATACCCTGTCCCTAAAAACCAAAAAACAAGAAACAAAACAAAACAAGCCAGTAATGTCAAGGATTGGCAGCAGCCTCTGGAAGCTGGGAAAAGGCAGGAGGGATTTTCCCTCCTAGGCTTTGGAGAGAATGTTGCCTGGTGGACCCCTTGAATTCCAACTGCTGGCTTTCAGATCTGCAAGAGAATAAGTGTGTATTATTTTAATACACTAAGTTTGTGGGTATTTGTTACAGCAGACTTTTAATATATAATATATAACCTTTAATTGACTCGGGTTAGACATAATTATATGTCTCTTGACAGTAGGGGACTATTTTCAGAATTATGTAGACCTGTCATCATCCTGACTATATTTAGAAAGTATAGCCTCATGACAAAGTGTTTCTTTTATATAATTAACAAATGTCTCAGAATGATCTAATATTTAACTAAGCCTCCAGGCACAGGATACATTGCGTATCTTTGATGTCTGAAAAGATTTCATGGTAGCAATGACATTTTTTCAAATGAACTATATATTTTTCATTAGGTTTTATATCTTTTATTCATTGAGTCTACTCACATTTCCTGTCAACATCTCTCTCCCTTTCCTAATGGCTTGTAGCTCTTCAGTGTCGAGAATACATATTTCGACACATCATTTAAATTCGTTCCTACGTTGTGTAACATCGTACAGGTTAGTCCTGATGGGTAATAATAGCTACCACTTGTTGAGCGCATAGTATTTATGCAAGCTTAATTTATAGCATTTCTAAATTCTTCAGCAATTCTGTACTCTCTGTATTTTTTTTTTTTTTTTTTTTTTGCGGCACCGGGGATTGAACTCACAACCTCGTGCCTGCCAGGGCAGGCGCTTAAGGCACTGAGCCAAACTCCCGGCCCTGGTTTTTTTTTTTTGAGGCAGGGTCGCACTATGTAGCTCAGGCTGGCCTTGCGCTCATGTTGTAGCCCAAGCCGGCCTCGAACTCACAACGCTCCGCCTACCTCAGCCTCCCGAGTGCTGGGATTAAAGGCGTGTGCCACCACGCCCGGCTTACTATCTGTATTTTATAAATGAGGAACTTGAGGTTCAGAGACGCTAACGACAGTTAACCTAGGGAAGAATCATGGTTAAAATTCACTTTCTCTTGGACTTCACAGTCTCAAACCTTTCTGCCAGGCATGCTTTTCTTAGAAATTTCTATAAGTGAATCACTGGAAATGTATTTTCAAAGAAATAATACTTTTCACATTTATTTGTCCTCCAATGTCCTTGTACAGTAATATGTACAATCATAAATAAATATAAATTTTGATTTGATTTACCTTGCAAGTGTTCTTCCCAGATAGGGCATTGGAATTTGGGAACTTAAACTCTTTCTTACAGGACATAACTGAGTTTACCTTGGCTTGGTAGATTGCATAGATGTTGGGGCTGAAGGTCAGGAAAGCGATACCAGGGATTTAGGGAGCAAAATATTTTGGAGGAGCTCTTCTTTTGTGCCCAGACACCTGGTGGACACCTCGCTCCTGACCTTCCTTCTGCCTGTTCCTTCAAAAAGAGTCCTACGGCACCGAGATTCTGTCTGTGTGTGTTCTTCTGTGTTTAATACTGGATTCTGACAGTGGTGTTTCCCTCCTCTAATGTACTGCTTTTCCTAAATAATTGAAACAAGCACTGAGCCCTTTAGGTAAGCTTAACCTTTTTTTTTTTTTCAATCACTAAGTGCTATGGAGAAATACAGGGCAGAAATAAGAAAATAAAACTCATCAACTAATAAATCTGTCAAAAAATAGCTGTCCCCGACGTTCACTGGAGGCAAAAGAAAGCACGTGTACTAAACTTTGCTTTGTTACAAATCCACTTGTATTCCCGGGAGCTCGGGCAACTCAATCTTCCTTTTTCTTTCATCCAGAATTAGCAGGTTTAGTCTCACTCTCTTATAAAACAAACCCCCAGCCAATACCATCTTTTATTAATTGTTCGGCTCTTTTTAAAACTTAATTAAGTTTACTAGTACATTTTGTGTATGCATAATAATCCCCTTCATCATAGGGAATTTGTACCTGTACATGATATATCTTGATTCTTTTTTTCCCCATTCCCCTACCCTCCCTTTGCCCGCTCTTCTCCTCCTTATTTACAAAAGCTTTGTTTCCATTTTTTCCTTCTTTTCTCATTTAATTGCTTGGCTCTTGAAATTAAATGCCGCCCTTTTTATTGTGGAATTTTTTAGTTAGCCTCTTGGGGGCAGCAACCCCTCAGTCCTGAAGGACATTTTCCTTGATGGGATGATGCTAAATTTCAAGTGAAATGGTGTAGCCTGTTTTGTCTTCCTTAGTGGAGTTTGTTGTGATGTCATTGTTTTAACTCTGTGTTTTAATACATGAACTAAAACAAGAAACCTACAAATCAAAGTCAGATGTCTTTGTAAATTAACCGAGAACTGGCTTACTTTTAATTTAGTTTACTTTTAATTTAACTTAATTTAGCTTACTTTTATTTTTCTAAAGTTCTATAGTGTATGATTAATTTTTCTCCTATTAAATCACCCAAAGAATCCCAGCACTCAGGAGGCTGAGGTAGGAGGAGCATTGTGAGTTCGAGGCCAGCTTGGGTTACAACGCCAGCGCAAGGCCAGGCTGAGCCACATAGTGCAACCCTGCCTCAAAAAGCTAGGGCCCAGAGTTTGGCTCAGTGGCTTAAGTGCCTTTCTGGCAGGTGTGAGGTTGTGAGTTCAATCCCTGGCGCCACAAAAAACAAAAAAAAATCACCCACAGAACTGGATTGGATTGTTTTGTAACTTTTATGTGTTTGTTCCTATTCTTGACTGTACCCTCCAGGAAGTCAAAGACTACAAAGTGTATTTTCATTTATTTTTAAACCAGCTGAGTGCTCATGAATGTATTTAGGAAGGTACTTAACAGTATGAGAGAAGTTGGCTTGAATTAAATTCTTTTAATGAATATTAATGTGTCCATTTTAGGGTAAGCATAATGCCAGATAATCAGAACACAAAGATGAGATATAACAGATACAAACCCTTTATTCTCAAGGACATCCCTTGTCTTATTTATCATTCTATACTAAATATTTATGTATTAATTTGAATGGGAAATAAAGTGATATGGTTCCAATTGAAAAGACTATGTAAAGAATTTACAGCAAGAAGTACTGCTCCTCCTTAAACCTCCAAACAGGCTCCACCTCCATGCGATCAATTCCTATTTAGTGATCATCTTGATTGATTTCAGGAGTTGTCTTTTAATGTTTATGTGGACAGAAGTACACTGCATCTATATGAGGTTTTCCTTTCTTTTTCAAAACAAAGAGCGGTACATAATTCTGCTTATATTAATGTGTTCTAAAAATCATTTTAGATTTGTACATACAGAATGGTCTTCATCTGTATTTTTAATGGCTGCATACTAATCTAGTGGGTGAATGATTGCTTACTCCAGGATATTTTTTATTTTATTGACAAAAAGTAAGGCAGAATCTCATAACAAAATCACAGGAGAATAACAATAGTTAATACATTGCATAATGTCTTCTTCAAACTAGTTATTCAGAGTACAAGATATAGGCATAAAAATTTTTCCAATTGATACTAGCACCAACCTTCCTTTTCAGTGAACAAAGAGACACTAATGATACATAGATAACTTGAATTTTTCTCCCTTTTCCCTTTCTTCCTTTCTCCTTGTTCCCATTCTAGTTACTTTTTCCTTTTAAACAATTTCTTCCCATTTCACAATATCTATTATACATTTTAGACTTTATTTACTCTCTTAATTTCTTACACCAGGGAGACAACATGTTGTTTACACATGTGAGTCTGATTTATTTCACTTATAAGTATGGTATCAAGTTGCATCCATTTACCTATAAAAGTATCAAGATTATCCTTCTTTATGGCTAAGTACTACTCCATTGTATAAAAGCACCATATTTTTTTAATCCATTCCTCAGTTGATGGAAATTTCAGTTGTTTCCAAGATTTAGCTATTACAAATTGTTCAGCTGTAAACATAGGTGCACATATATTGCTGTGGTATGATGTTTTTAATTCTTCTGGGAAGATACCCAGAAGGGGAATAGTTGTGTCAAATGGAACCTCTAATCCTAGCTTTTAGAAGAATCTTCACACTGATTTCCACAGGGGTCGCACCAGTCTGCACACCACCAACAGTGGACTAGGGTTCCTTTTTCGCCACAATCTCTCCAGCATTTGTTATTGGTTGATTTCTTGATGATAGCCATTCTTTCTGGAGTGAGATGGAATCTCAGTGTTGTTTTATTTTACATTTCTCTAATGACCAATTATGTTGAACATTTTTTCATATATTTATTCACCATTTTTGTTTCTTCATCTAAGAAGTGTGTATTCATCTCAGATGCCCATTTTTGGATTGGGTCTTTGAATTTGGGAGGCCTGAGATTTTTCATTTCTTTATATGTTCTAGATAAAGTCCTTTGTCTGAGAGGCAATTGACAAGTTTTTCCACTCTGTATGTTGTTTTTTCACTCTGTTGGTGATTTCTTTTGATGTGCAGAAGTTTTTTCAATAAGATGAGATCCCAGTTGTTGATTCTTTGAGGTATTTCCCATGCAGTTTGATTTTTGTTCATAAATTCTCTGCCTATCCCTATGCCTTCAAGATTTCTTCCTATTTTCTCTTCTTGTAGATTTAGTGTTTCTCTTTTAATATTTAGATCTTTAATCTATTTTGACTGTAGCTTAGAGCATGGTGATAGACATGGGTCTAATTTTAGTTTTCCACATGTAGAAAGCCAGTTTTTCTAGCACCATTTATTAAAGAGGCTATCTTTCTTCCAGTGAACATGTTTGGCCCCTTTGTAAAGATAAGGTAACTGAGTGTGCTAATAGTTGTGTCGACATCTTCTAATCTGTTCCACTGGTCCTCAGGTCTGTTTTTTATTCCAGTACCATGCTAATTTTATCACAGTAGCTTTGTAGTATAATTTCAAGTCAGGGATTGTGATGCCTCCTGCCTTGCCTTTGTTGCCCAGAATTGCCTTTACTATTCCAGGTCTCTTCTGTTTCCAAATAAATTGTAGGAATGTTTTCTCTAGTTCTGTGGGGCATGCTAAATGTGTTTTGATTGGGATTGCATTAAATCTGTATAACAATTTTGGGAGTCTGGAGATTTTCACTATGTTGGTTCTTTCTATCAATGAGCAAGGGATATCTTTCCATTTTCTGATATCCTCATTGATCTCCTTTTTCAAAGTACTGCAATTTTCAATATATAGATCTTTACTTCTTTTGTTAGGTTGACTAATTATTTCATTTTTTGGATGATATCGTGAAGAGTGTGGTTTCCCTAATTTCTCTCTCAATGAGTTTGCGGTTTGCATACAGGAATGCCATTGATTTTTGAGTGTTGACTCTGTATCCAGCTATGCTACTGAATTTGGTTATTAAATCTAGAAGTCTTTTGGTAGAGTATCATGTCATCTGTGACATTTAACTTCTTCCCTTCCTATCCTTATTCCTTTTATTTCTCTCTCTTGTCTAATTGCTCTGGATAGTGTTTCTAGAACTATATTGAATAGGAGTAATGATAGTGGAATCCTTGTCTTATTCCTGATTTTAGAGTGAAAACTTTCAATTTTTGTCCATTCAGTATGATGTGCCTGTTGGTTTGTTATAAATGACTATTATTAAATTGAGGTAAAGACCATCTATTTCAATTTTCTGTAGGGTTATTTTTTTATCATAAATAAATTTTGAACTTTATCAAAGGCTTTTTTTGCATCTATTGAGATGATCATGTGATTTTTGTCTTTGGCTCTGTTGATATGGTGTATTGCATTTATTGATTTGTGTGTGTTGAACCATACCTGCATTCCTGGGATGAATCCCACTTTGCCATGGTGTACAATGTTCTTGATAATTTGCTGCATCCTTTTTGCTAATATCTTATCCATTATTTTTGCATCTATGTTTATTAGGGAGATTGGCCTGTAGTCCTCTTTTTTAGTTGGATCTTTCTCTGGTTTTGGCATTAGGGTAATACTTGCCTCCAGGAATGAGCTAGGGAGTATTAATTGCTTCCCTTTCAATTTCATTAAAGTTTAAGGAGTATTTGCATTAAATCTTCTCTAAATTTCTTATAGAATTCAGTAGTGAATTTATCAGGACCTGGGTTTTTCTTTTTTGGTAAGTTTTAAATTACATTTTCAATTTCATTAACTGATACTGGGTTATTCAAAATTTTTATATCTTCTTGATTCAGCTGTGATAATTCATACATATCTAGGAATCTTCATTTCTTCAGTGTTTTCCTTCTTATATGGTAAAGATTTTCGAAGTAGGTATTGATGCTCTTCTGAATTTCCACAGGATCTGTAGTCAGTTTACCCTTTTCATTCTTTTTTTTTTTTTTTTTTTTTTT
>RJWM01025763.1:0-28979 GCA_004363535.1 Dasyprocta punctata | reverse complement strand
CTTGAGCCACTGAGCTAAATCCCTGGCCCAGTTTTTTATTATTTATATAATTGGTTTTGTTTTGTGCTTTTACATAGGATGCTGACCTGTGGGGTCTTGATGCCAAATTTAAAAGAAATAATATTATCACAGACATTTAAACTATGTGAAGCAATTAGAATAGTATAGTTATACCATGTAGCTTTTATCCAGTTTTAGACTCATCAACTTACCTTATTTTTACCTTCCTTACCTTCTGATTTTAAGTTAATAATAGTATTTTATCTCTACGTATTTATGTGTGAAAGATAGGAAACTTGTTTTAAAGGGTTCCTGCATTCCTTTAGCGTAATCAGCAGCCTAGTGCTCCCATTCCCTGGTCATTGTGTTTCTTTCTGCAGTTTGGATTGGAACCCAGTTCCGTGTCTGCTTTCTTTTTTTTTTTTTTTTTTTTGCGGCACCTGGGATCGAACTCACAGGCTCGCACCTGCCAGACAGGCGCTTAAGCTGTTGAGCCAAACTCCCAGCCCTGGTTTTTTGAGGCAGGGTCGCACTATGTAGCTCAGGCCAGCCTTGCGCTGGCGCTGTAGCCCAAGCCGGCCTCAAACTCACAACGCTCCGCCTACCTCAGCCTCCCGAGTGCTGGGATTAAAGGCGCGTGTCTGCTTTCTAAGTTTGTAAGTGATTGCCATTTCTCTTAGTTTCTTCATCTTTTTTTCTTGTCCGTATTTTTTTCTCCAGACACAGGCAAGCTGTGTGTATTCTGTGGTTTCGCATGGTCTAGCCCTGGTGTTCGCGCGGCTCTGATCTCCCTGCATTGTGCCGCCCGACGTGGAGAGGCCCTGGGGTGCGCGTGCTCCTGTGCCTCGGCGCCCCACAGAGCCCCGTGGGGATTCTCTCCCACTTTGGTTTGTCTTTCCGTTCTCCGAAGCATTGTTTTCTCCACAGAGCAGAAGTGTGATTTTCATGAAGTTTGACTTAGCAATTGTTTTCATGGATTGTGCTTTTGATAATGTACTTAAAAAGTCATCGCCACACTAAAGGTTACCTAAAATTTCTCCTGTACAGTTACCTTTTAGGTTTCGTCGTTTTGCCTGGGGTTTTATTGGGTCTGCGACTCGTGTGCAGTGGGAGGCTGTGGGGAGACCTGTCTTGTGTGCAGGTGTCATTGTGCCGGCTCCGCAGGCTGAGAAGATGGCTCCTTGCGCTCTGCTCCCGCCGCCCCTTAGCCCGAGATGAGTGTCCTGGAGGCCGCACGGGCTGCTTCTGTGCTCTGCTCATTCACCGCTTTTAGCTTCGCCGCTCTCATTGTTTAGAGGGTCTCACAGATTCATACTCATTATTCGCATCCTTGTGTCTTCAAAACCCCTGCAGATTCTGGTGCCTGCTGTGTGGCCTTTTTCCTTGTGAACTCAAAACAGCCTATTGTGTAACAAATCACTCCTTTGTTATTGGTGTGGCCACAGACATTCTTCTCAGTCAGCTCTGTCTTCATATTTTTTTCTTGCAGAAATTTTACACTTGAAATTAGTAAACATATAAGCAGACCCTTCATGTAAGAATTTTGGGTCTGAGCCGTGCTTACTAGACAAGTCTCTCTTACTCCAGTATTTAACACTGATCCCTGCATTTTAGAAATCACTATTTGGTTTTGTGACTTGTTTTTTAAGGTAGTATTCCCTCATTAAAAGTGAAGTTCAAGGGCCCAGGGCGATGAGCCACGTGAAGTTACCCTTGTCACTCACTGTAGTCAGCAACTGAATAAAACAGAAGTTGAACTAATAGTTATGAAAACAGAGCAGATGAATGTCTTTCTCTTACTTTACAGTATTTTACCAGTCAGTAAGTCAGTCCTGCATGCCCTGTTAGGCATCTTAAAGCACACTCTTGGTTAATGTTTTAGTTCCTGTCTTTCTTTTTGGCACCGGGGATCGAACTCACAGCCTCGCACCTGCCAGACAGGCGCTTAATTAAGCCACTGAGCCAAACTCGCGGCCCTGGTTTTTGTTTTTTTTGTTTGTTTGTTTGTTTTTTGCGGCACCGGGGATTGAACTCACAACCTTCTGCCTGCCTGACAGGCGCGTAAGTGGCTGAGCGAAACTCCCAGCCCTGGTTTTTTGAGGCAGGGTTGCACTATGTAGCTCAGGCCGGCCTTGTGCTCGCGTTGTAGCCCAAGCCGGCCTCGAACTCACAACACTCCACCTACCTCAGCCTCCCGAGTGCTGGGATTAAAGGTGTGCGCCACCATACCTGGCTTCTTAGTTCCTTTCATGTCACTGAGACATAGTACCCAACACCCACAGCTCTAAGGAGGTTTGCTTTGGCTTGAGTCTGTAGGGGTTTCAGTCCTCTGCAGACTCAGCTGGCTCCACGCAGGGCGACGTGCCGAAAGACCTGGCAGAGGAGAAGCTGCTGGAGGCTCAGCAGCAGAACAGAGAGGTCCGGGGAGGAGGTGGGAAGTGACCCTTCTGGCCTGCCCCGGGGTCCTCTCCTCGGCGAGCCTTCCTCTGGTGGCGTGGTCAGCTGTGACCTCCTCAGTGGACCCCTCATAACCCCGGAGTGGTGGAGCTGCGGGGGACCTCCAGATAGAAACCGAAGCAATTAGGAGGAGAAACACAGTGTTTAACTCTGCTTCACTTTTCAGTTGTCTCTTTAAGCTTGAAAGCATTTTGAAGTTCATAAACTTGCATCTTCATAGGTTTAATGACCAAAAGTTTGAGAATTAGGATGACAAATGTGACTGTGATGATTAGTTCATAAACATCACAAATTTTGAAAAGTATATGTTATGTGACCTTACAAATTCAGTGTTGTTGGATAATGGATAATGGTTGAGCTATATCTCTGTCTGTCTGTCTGTCTGCCTGTCTGTCTATTTATCTATCTGTATCTTCCCAAATTTACCAAGCAAAAAGAATTCCTATTTGTAAAATAAAGCCAGAATGTCTCATTTTCAGTAAATCTGCAGGTAAGTAAGGATGTCTGATACAGTATTTCCCAAGTGGAAGATAACAATCAAAGGAGTTGTCATTTTAAAATACATAGTTGTGATATTAATCTGTAAGTAGAAATGGCTTAGGAAACAATACAGATTAAAACGAATGCTTCGAGCCTGCAGTTTTAAGAGCACGCTTAGTGTGGCCACTCTGAATCTCAGCAGGATACTTCTGTCCCCCGTGAGAGCGGTGGTGGAGGAGAGGCCGCTGCTGGGTGCTTTCTGAGTGGCGCGGGCGTGTTCAGGGTGCCCTCGCGGAGCTGCTCGGCCTCTGCTTCAGGAAGGGGACAGCCTGTGACAGCTCTTTACCGTGGTGCAGTGGGCTTTAGTGTGTCTGTCTTGGGCGGTTTTTAGCTGTCAGCTGTTAGGAGCTGCTGACAGTGCATCTCCCCAGTGGTGCCCGGCCAGGGCCGAGGGGAGGGTGACTGGCGGATCCACCAGGGAGGCTCCTCAGGTCGGTGTGCTGGCTGCACGGATCTGCAGGTGACACGGTCACCTAGAGTGGGACCCCAGCTCGCACACAGACAGTGTTCTGTAGTGTAGGCAGCGGTGCTATACCAAACCTCGGGCTCCTGGTTTGGGTAACGTTCTGTGGATGGTAAAGTGTTGTTATATTGGGGAAGGGTGTGGGAGACTAAACTTTTTAAAAAGTATGTCCATACCTCTGGTCAATATGCCCCTTAGAAAATAATGTTGCATTCCTTAGTGACAGATGTATGATTTTAGTTCTTAACATAGTCCTTGAGGACTGGATTGTTCAGTCATTTATTCAGTCATTTAATAACTTATAGGGGGTGAAAAAGAACTAAGATGTGCTGTATACCTGCACCAGCTCCCCACCAGGAATGTAATCATCATGTGCTGCAAACGTGGACTAATAAAATAATTGAAGAAAAGTTACTGTTCATCAGGCATCCGTAGCAGGGCACAGGATAATGTTTTGGTTAAGAGAGTGGGTGTTGGAGTCGGGTCTGCTTAGATCGAGGGCTGTGCTCCTTGCTAGCTGTGTGGCCTTGGGGAAGTCACATCACCTACCTGAGATTCAGTCTCCCTGTCTAAAATGGTCATATTAGTGGTGATACAAATAGTGGCTTGCTTGTGGTGAGCATTGCAGTATATGACATAATACTTACACAGTAATACCTCTGTTCACGAACACTTCTGGTGACAAACAATTTGGTTCACAAACCAAAGCATTCAGCAAAATTTTCCTTCCATTTGCAAATTCTGTAACAGGCGACAAACACGACCACAGACATCTTCCCTCAAGTCGTAAAACAAATGAAGTTCATAAACTGATATACCACTGTAACTTGCATTTTGTACAATTTAGCTCATTCCATCTTCCAGTAGTCCCTAGAAAAGCATCGTTTTCCCGTTTTCTGAAGTTTAGTTACGTCCCTAAGGACATAAGCTAGGGGATGATGGGACTGGACTGTCTAGATTTTCTTTTGTGTGTGTTGTGTTGTGTTTGAGACAGGGCCTCATTATGGAGTCAGACTGGCCTTACACTCATTGTGTAGCCCAGGCTGACCTTGAACTCATGATCCTCCTGCCTCAGCCCCCTGAGTGCTGGGATTATAGGTGTGTGCCACCATTCCTGGCAAGTCTTTTTTTTTTCTTTAAAAAGATCCAATTATATACAGTGTGTAAAAGTTCTTTAAGTGTAGGATACAGAAAGTTGAATGTAAAGAAATAGAAAAGGGAGCACTGATGGTCACGGTTTCAGAAAGCACAAATGGGGAGCTAGTCACACTCACAGATGAGAAGTTAGCCCTGTGATAAGGTGGGCCTGCCCAGAGCAGTCTGCAGATCCAGTCCTGTCCCGAGCTGTGTCTCAGTGGCAGCCTTCACAGGAATACAAAAACAGTCCTGCAATTCATATGAAACCTCAAAAGGGCCAGGCATCACACTCCTGATTTAAAACTGGTGTAAAATGATTTCAGAGCTGTAGTAGTCTAAACAGTATGAGAGTGGCATAAAAACAGACACAGAAACCAGTGGAACAGAATTGAAAGCCCAAAGGTAAACCCACTCATGTGGTCAAAGACCCAGAGAACACAGCGGGGAAGGGCGGTCAGTGGAGACGATGTTTGGGGACATGCTGGCCACTCGCAAGAGGATGAGGCTAGACCCTTGTCAGGCCCTAAACACAAAACCACCCCAAACTGGACAAGGGCCTGGTAGAGGAGTGGAAACCCTGGAAGGCCCAGCGGTTGACGGAGAAGCTCCTGGATATTGGCCTTGGCCATGGTTGTGTTGTGTTGTGTTTTGATTTTTGGCAGGGAGGGAAGTAGCACACCAAAAGCGAGCATTGTGAAAGCAAAAATAAAGTGGTACTGTGCCAGGCTGCGATGTTCTTCTGCCTAGCAAAGGGGACAGGACGACGTGGGCAGCCCACGGATTGGGGAAAAAACCGTGTCACCACTAGGAGACTGATACCCAGAATTTGTTAAAAAACAAAACAAAAACTTCTGCAACTCATGAGAACAAAAATGAGTAGCCCAATTGAAAAATGGGCAGTGAGCCCGAATAAACATTTCTCCAAAGAAGGTATAAAAATGGCAGGTAGATGAGAAGGTGCTCAGCATCAATCAGGAGGGCACTGTGAGTCCACTCACACCTGGTAGCCTGCTAGGATGGCTGCTGGCGAAACGCTGAGAGGTCCGTGTCACCCGGCCTGTTAGGAGCGGGGCGCCCCACGCAATGTCGGTGGGAATGCAGGCCGGGGCAGCGCGAGGGGAGGCCGGAGGTTTCTAAAGCCATCCAGCATCACCCTGCTGGTGTGTGCCAGCAGCCCTGCCTCCTCGGGAGGCTAAGCCTGCAAGTCGGAGACCAGCGCAGGCCACAGGGCAGGTCTGTGCCTCAAGGGAAGACAGGTGCCACCGTGTGACCCAGCAGCTCTGATGTAGATGTAAACCCACAGGGAATGAAGTCACCACCGTCCAGACCCAGGCCCAGGCCACCCACGCCACTGAGGTCGCTCACAACACCCTAGGTGTCCGCCGACGGACAGCGGGCATAGACTCGGTCAGTCTCAATCTCTCACACATACTCTCTCTCAAACACACATGCAGACACAGTGGAATATTATTTGGGCTTAAAAAACTTGCCATTTGCCACAGAATGAGTGAACCTGGAGGCATTGTGCTAAGTGAAATACGTGAACATAAAGAGGTTATTGCATGATACCTGTTAATGGAATGATGGAAAGAGCACATATACAGAAACAACAAAGCTGCGTTTCCAGCGTGGTTGGGCACCTCACCGTGCCGTCGCTAGATGCGAACTGGCTCATCTGCATGATGCCGTGTGGCCATTCTCTGCCTGCACCACGCGCCCGACTGTCACTGTCACAGGTGGCGTGGTTGCTGTTTGAAGCATCCGGCGCTCAGGGTCGCGTCCGCTCCTGTTGTGAGCTGCGAGATGACAGTTCGCCTCGGCCCTGAGGTGCAGGGTTTTCAGCAGCTTCCGTGTCTGTGTGTTTTGTTCTTTGTGCTTTCTGTTTTCGTTTCGTCCACTGACTGCCGCGGGTGTTGTTAGTTCTCTCTCCGAGTTGGATGCTGCACATGATAATACATGGGCTGTGCCAGCACAGTGTTGGACTGAAATACCTTTGACTGGGTGTCAAGGGATGTGCCCCCCCTTTTTTTTTCCTGGGCTTTTATGGCTGTGTTCAAATATTTACGGGTGATTTCGTAAGTTGTTTTTCTCATAGTGAATACAGGAAAGAGCCTCCATCATATGGCCATCATCTTCCACCGTGCAGCTCTCTGTAGAGCAAGTGAAGCGCGGCCTTGGGAGAATAGCACATGTAGCCGGTGAGCGCCTGGCCTGGCCTGCGCCGTGGGCGCAGTGTGCCGCCGGGCGCTGGGGACCTCCGGGGGCGGGGCTCGTTTCCCCTGCTCTGCATCCAGCGTTTCCTTCAGCTTTGGGGGAAGTCTTACTGCTTTCTGTCAAACTAAAGGAAAGGATTAAAATTAATTAAAATGATTATATTGACCAAGATCCAATTCACCTAAAACTGGTACGTTTCCTTAGATGACCAGTATTGGGGTAGTTTCACATTGGATTTGCACCCTGCCCATGTTAAGTGGGTCGTTTTTCATTGGGGGTGGGTGTTGTACACCTTTCAGAATTGACTGGGCCTGAAAAGGGTGTTTACCAGATTTTTTGGAGAGGTATCTTTTTCTTCTTTGGAACATGTGAATGTAAACTTTATTATATTTGGGGAAGATGTCTATATCCTCTTTTCTCTTTTTGGAATATGGGACTTAATGTGGGAATTTAAAAATGATTTTTTCTTACAAATTTTACCTAACAGTGTCAAAATTGTGTAAGTTCTTGTAAATTAAGTAGTAATTTCTCTGTAGCAAGTCCTGTGACCTGGACAGTCAAGGAAGTGAACTACTAGCAGTGGGAGGTAGAGTTCATAAATTTAGATTTTGCCCTTATATTCATTATCATTCTCTTTCATTTCTCTTTGATCAGCTTGTTTCTTCCAGCAGTTTTCGATGCTGTCCAGGAGCATTCTTTATTACTTGGGCAACTGTCTTGGGTTCAAAGAGCAGGAAAGTTGCATTAATGCTAGCCATGTCCTGTCGTGTCAACAGGCAGTGAAGTCAGCTGTGCAGACCATCACTGTCGGGGGAGTGAGCACGTCGCAGTTTAAGACCATTATTCCTCTGGCCACCTCGCCCAACGTCCAGCAGATCCAAGTGCCTGGCAGCAAGTTCCACTATGTCCGCCTCGTCACCGCCAGCACCGCCAGCAGCTCCACCCCGCCCACCAGTCAGAACCCCAGCACCAGCACCCAGCCCCTGCAGCCAGGTGAGGCCCCGCTGTCCAGAGGCAGCGGTGAGTGCTTCTGGGGCTGTGACAGCATCCGTCCCTTTCTGGCTGAAGTTCTGATCCGGTGCACGTCTTAGTTGGTGGTTGGAATCGTGCTGTTGAAGGAGACAGTGAGATAGACCAGAGTGGCAGATGGCTAGCATTTCCTTCTCCTGGGGGTCAGCAGCTGGAGGTGTGCTGTGATTCCGGAGAGTCTTAGTTACCGTGCTTGGAGTTCTTTATTTTAATTAATAAGATAATTTTAAATAATAATAAAAATTATTTTGGTTTTGAAAGTACCCTGCTCCTTGGTACAATTTGGGTCAGTTGAAATGACAAATAGGCAAAGTACAAATAAGTAAGAGTTTAATATTGCTTTTCTCTAATTTCTGCATAGTACTTATTTTGAATCTATAATTGCTAAAAAAAAAAAGTGACTAAAGTGTTCCATTATTTTGCTCAGCTGTAGTTTTCCTGAAAGATGTCCTTCTTTGTGGTTCTTCTGTTTTCCTATTTAATCCTTCCTTCCAGCTCTGACAAACACAGATGCGTACATAACCTTTCTCATATTTATCTATTTTGTAAAAAACCAAATGTCATGACAGAGTCAGTATATTTATAGTTTAGCACTTGAGTTTTTCTATGGAAGCCAAGGCTGGACTCCAACTTGCAGTGACCCTCCTGCCTCGGTCTCCCGAGTGCTGGTATTGCAGACATGCATCACTATGCCTGGCTGTAATTGTATTTTCTAATCCCACTTTAAACTGGTTTTGGAAGGACATCTTTTTTTATAGCATCCTCAATAAGAGGAAAAATGAAATTGGAAGAAAATTTTGGAAGACAATCTTTTTATAGTATTCTTAATGAAGTTGACTTAGGGAATCAAGTTTTATTTTATTTTATTTATTTATTTATTTATTTTCGGCACTGGGGATTGAACTCACAACTTCACGCCTGTCAGACAGGTAAGTCACTGAGCCAAACTCCCAGCCCTGGTTTTTTGAGGCAGGGTTGCACTATGTAGCTCAGGCCGGCCTTGCGCTCACATTGTAGCCCAAGCCGGCCTTGAACTCACAACGCTCCACCTACCTCAGCCTCCCGAGTGCTGGGATTAAAGGCGTGCGCCACCACACCCGACTGGGAATCAAGTTTTATATTCTCTAGGTACAGCACTTTAACTTCGCAGGGACCAAGAGAAGCCACCAGTCTGGTGCGCTTAGACGGCACAATGATGGAGAGCAGCACGTGTTGGTGCTCCTGTGTGCAAGGGCATGTGTGAGTGTGAGTGTGTGTTTGTGTGCCGCATGGAGAATCCATTTTCCTAAGACGTGGCTCTCCGTGTTTTCTCATTAGTGTGAACAAGCTTTCCATACAGATGAAAAGACTCAGGAAAGTAGAGGATGCCAGTGTCTGTCCTGATGCTTCCTTTTCTAGCTTCATCTCTCTTGTTATGTCTCCCTACCTTTTTTTCCTTTTCCGGCAGCGCTGCTATTTCCCCCAGCTTCTTCCTTGAGCTTCTTCCTCTCCCCTGTCTCCTTCTGCCTCCTTCCCCTGTACTGAGGATCAAGCCCAGGGCTGTTCTACCACTTTATATTTTTTATTTTAAGACAGGGTCTTGCTGAGTCGCCCAGCTGGACTTACAATCCTCCTGCCTCAGCCCCGCTCAGTGCTGGGGTTACAGGTGTGTGCCACCATGCCCAGCTGACCGCTTCCTTTTCTTGCATTCCATTGCCCTGTCCTTGTTGCATTTCCTGACTGTCTCTGCCTCCTTCACCTTTCCCTCTGTACTGTCTTCCAACCCATCACACATGCTGGCTGGGAAGTTTCTCTTATATTCACCTGAGTGTATCTCCTTTTCTTTCTTTGCTGACCTATGGAAGATCTGAGTACCTTTATATGCTGTGTGTTACTTTATAACAGTCATGAAATAAATACATAGTTTTTATTAGAGGTACTCTGCTGAGTCGCTCTAGTTCGTCAACTGTGTTAGCTAGTGTGCCTCCCTACGGTCCCGAGGGCGAGAAGAGCACGCTTGTCCCCAGCTGCGTGAGTCTCGGTGCCCCAGCAAGGGTGGATGTACACCTGGGGACTACAAAGCCTCAGACACTTGCTGGCGTGACTTATGAAGTTTGGAAGGACACTGTCATAAAGAACTATTCAGTGCTCCTTTGAAAACTGTC
The DNA here is from genome assembly GCA_004363535.1 of Dasyprocta punctata. Classification (NCBI taxonomy): domain Eukaryota; kingdom Metazoa; phylum Chordata; class Mammalia; order Rodentia; family Dasyproctidae; genus Dasyprocta; species Dasyprocta punctata. The sequence continues at coordinate 18,995 of RJWM01025763.1, read as the reverse complement.
AAGGGAGCCCGGCGTGGTGGTGGCACATGCCTTTAATTCCAGTACTCCGAAGGCTGAGGTAGGAGGAGCGTTGTGAGTTCGAGGCCAGCCTGGCCTACAAAGTGAGTTCAAGGCCAACCTGAGCTACACAGTGTGACCCTGCCTCAGAAAACTAGGGCTGGGAGTTTGGCTCAGCGGCTTACACGCCTGTCAGGCAGGCGCGAGGTTGTGAGTTCAATCCCTGGTGCCGCAAAAAAAAAAAAAAGGAAAAAGAAAACTGTCAAGGGGAAGATGACGCCGGCTTCAGTGGGAACCACAGTAATCTTTAGCAGCAAACCCCAAAGCCAGGAGGAGGAGAGAGATGGGCCACTCCCCAGGGCGTCAGGGTGATGTGTCTGACCACTTAGTTGTTCTCATTCTGTGGGCGCAGGGACAGTGGGCCACCTCTGCCCACACTCGGCCACTGCAGTGTGCCGGGCTCACAGTGGCTCCGGTGTGGCCGAGACAGTCTGCAGCAGTCAGTGGGACCTCGCTGAGGAGAAGCAGGCCAGAGCAGGTGCAGGCTCAGGTGGAGCTCCGATGCCCTGCTCCTTTCTCTCTTTGGTCTTAAGGCAGCATCTTGCTTTGTTGCCCAGGCTGTTCTTCAACTCACGGGCTCAGTGGGTCTTCTGCCTCAGCCTCCTGCGTAGCCGAGACTATGGGCGTTTGCCACTGTGCCTGGCTTTGTCAGTGTCCTGTACTTCACAGTTGTACCCGGCTTCTGTGTCACAGCCTTAGCGACGCACGGTTTATATATGCACTACAAAATTCACCCTTTTATTTTTATTCTGAGACAGAGTCTCACTGAGTTGCCCATACTGGCCTTGAACTTGCAGGCTTCCTGCCTCAGCCTCCCAGAGGGCTGAGATTACAGGCCTGCGCCCCTGCACTGGCTCAGAATTCACCCTTGTGAAGTGCAGAGTGTGCACTATTTCCCTGCACACCCAGAGCTCTGCGACTGTCTGGAGCTTCCCTGATGTGCCTCTGCCCCCGGCCTGCACTTGGGACCGGAAGCCCCGCCCACCAGCCTCTCCCCCAGGACGCTCAGCTCTTCTGCCCTCAGTTGTCAGCCTTCCTGCTTCAGCAGAAGTACAAACGAGAACGCTTGCTGTCCTGATAACCCTTCCATCCAGAGAAACACGCTCTTTCCGGGAACGCGAGAGCTGTTTGAGCCCCTCTCCTCCCCTCTCAAGGCCCAGAGAGGTGCCCGCCCGCTCTTACGCCCGCCCTTCCCATGCAGGGCTGCAGGGGGCAGCCTCGAGAGCTTCGCTTCCGGCCTCGCCCCGCCCCGTGGGCCGGCACTGACCCCTCCTGCAGGTCACCCGTTGGCTCTCCCAGGCAGGGTCCTCCTCTCTCAGGTCCGCAGTTCTCATACCGGCACTTTCCTGGCCATGAGAGCCCTGCAGTGGCCGCTTCCTGTGCCCTGCCAGCCCCCTCCGCGTCTCCTCCACTTCTCACGCCTCTGTTGGCTGGGCTACCTTCTCTGCTGCCTGCCACTGATCAGGGCTTCAGTCCTGTGTTGTCCACACACCTTGTCCGGATCTTTTCTTTTTTCTCCTTTGTATTGGGGATTGAACCCAGGGCCTCTGTAGTGAGTCATATCCCCCTTTGTTATTGAGACAAAGTCTCACTAAGTTGCCTAGGCTGGGCTCAGACTTGTGATTCTCCTGTCTCAGCCTCCTGGAGTACTGGTATTACAGGAGTGTGCCATTGGCCCCAGCTAGAAGAAAGGTTCCCATATCCTTAATCTCTGCCAATAAGACACATATCCTCTGTCCTTTGAAACCCACAATTCTGTTGGGTAGTATTTTTTTTGTTGGGACTTGCCTGGCCTGGTCTGCTAGAATGTCATCTCCTGGCAGCCAGGGGTCCCTGCTTTAGTTTCCCTGGACGCGGTAGCACCACCAGTCGCAGTGCTGGGCACTGCATTCCCGGAGCGCTCGCCGTGCGTCAGGCGCTGTTCCGATCGTCTCTCCGGTGACACGCTGGGTCCTGATGCTGAGAGAGGGAATGCTTAAGCAGATGAAGACTAGGATTCAGGCGGAACTGGGGCTCGAGCCCCTGGGTGTGTGACTTTATTACCTATATTCTCAGTCATTTTGCCTTGCTGCCTTTTAGTATTTATTCTGTAGATACTGAATTATGCAAGAACACTATTTTCTCTGGTTTGGATAGAACACAGCAATTAGAAATCGTAATGCAGAGTAGTGCCGCTCCCCAAGCTTACGAGCTGCATGGGGGCTGGATTGACCGCTGAGGGTGTGAGCTGTCTGCGTGCAGACTGAAGGAGCTGCAGTACAGCGTCCTGAGCTGCAGACCTTCCCTCGCTGGTACACTGACTGCGGCTGCTTAGATGCAAGTTCTCTGGTGGACGGGGCGGGCAGTGCTGGCTGGTAGCTCTCCTGTGAAAGATGGCCCGGAGGAGGCAGCGGATGGGATTCCTTGTGCTCCTTCCTAGGGACACCTTGCGGGAGCTAGGCTGTCTAAGGGTTTTGAGTACTGTTTTCTATGAAATGTTCACGTGTTTTTCTTCTTTTAAAAGCGAAGCCAGTGGTCGTTAATGCAACCCCAGTGCGGATGTCAGTCCCTTTCGTCCCCGCTCAGGCTGTCAAACAAGTGAGTATCCCGTGACTTCGCTCTCAGTTTCTCCCAAGTGACCGTTTACTCTTCCAGTTCAGAGTTAAGATTTAGGTGCGAGAGACTGACACTGAACTGCACAGCTATAAAATTTATTTTTGTGACCACTGAGCACAAAATTTTCTTTTATTAGGTGGTTCCAAAACCAATCAATCCAGCATCACAGATTGTGACCAGTAGCCAGCCCCAGCAGCGGCTCATCATGCCTGCCACGCCGCTGCCCCAGATCCAGCCCAACCTCACCAGCCTGCCCCCGGGGACTGTCCTGGCCCCAGCCCCAGGGACGGGGAATGTGGGCTACGCAGTACTTCCAGCTCAGTATGTCACTCAGGTATGTCGCCCGCTGCATTATAGAGATGAGATTGAGGCTAGGGTGTCTAGCACTGCTATGTTGTGAAACTGTTCAGAAGCAGCCAACTCAGGATTAACATGGTGCTCTCTAAAATTTTGAAATGTTAGCCGGGCCTGGTGGCACATGCCTTTAATCCCAGCACTTTGGAGGCTGAGGCAGGAGGATCCTTGTGAGGTCCAGACCAGCCTGGGCTACAAGTGAGTTCAAGGCCAGCCTGAACCACATAGTGAGACCCTGTCTCAAAAAACAGGGCCAGGGATTTAGCTCAGTGCCCTAAGCACCTGCCTGGCAGGCACGAGGTTGTGAGTTCGATTCCCTGTACCAAAAAATAAATAAATAAAATAAAATCTTGAAATGTTATGTGAAGCACAAGAGTTTATATCTGTGTGTTGTCAGCATTTAGAGATACGTGACACAAGTAAAATTAACAAGTGGGCAGTTGGGAGCTGCGTGTGGCTGACGAGCAGGGCGGGGTGGAGTGAGCCGGAGCCGCAGTGTGCTCAGCAGACCGCGCCTGTGCTCGGGCCCCGCACGCGCAGGCAGCAAAGCGCAGGAGGCTTCTGCGGATGACTGGCTGTAGTGCGGCCCCTGTCTCAGGCCACCCTTGCTAGAACGGAGTCGCGCACCACCCGGCTGTCCAGGGACGGCGCCCCTTCAGGAAGCAGGTGGAGGATTTTTTTGTCATGCAAGGGTCAAACAGTGTTCTAAAGTATTGAGGCAACCGGCTCCCATTGTCAGAGAGAAATAGAAACCAGTTCAGGTACTTCAGTGAAGTGTGTGTGAACTGATGTTCAGGTTTGTTTTGCTTTGCTTTGTTTTGTTGACCCTGGGAATCAAACCCAGGGGGTGTACACTGAGCTACATCCCCAGCTCCTTTTATGTTTTGAGACAGCATCTCACTAAGTTGCCCAGACAGGAATCGAACTTGTGATCCTCCTGACTCAGCCTCCCAAAGTGCCAGGGTGACTGGCGTATGCCATTCCACCCAACAAATGTTCTTTCAAGTCCCCCACCGCCACCCCTTCCTGCCCTTACGGTACTGGGGATCGCCCCGGCGTGTCTGCGTGGAGCTGCATCCCCAGACCTTTTTGTTCATTTGTTCTTTGGTTGTTTTTGAGACAGTCTTGCTAAGTTGCCCAGTCTGCACTTGAACTTGTGATTCTTCTGGCAGCCTCCTGGGCTGCATGTGCGCCACCACACCTAGACAGTATTCTTACCATTACTTCTCTGTGTTTAGAAATCAGTGACCTGGGCCCAGGGATTTAGCCCAGCGGCTGAAGCACCTGCCTGGCAAGCACAAGGTTATGAGTTCAATCCCTGGTCTCAAAAAAAATAGAAATCAGTGGGCTGGGAATTTAGCTGAGCTGGGCTAGAGTAGTCACCCAGCGTGTGCAAGGGCCTGCTCCCCACCCGGCAGCACAGGGAAGGGAGGAAGCAAGGAAAATCCCTGTTACGCACGTAACTTCATTATCTATGATTTGTAATGTGATTTTTTTTTTTTTTTTTTTTTGGTGGCACCAGGAATTGAACTCACAACCTCGCACCCACCAGATAGGCATTTAAGCCACTGAACCAAACTCCTGGCCCTGGTTTCTTGAGGCAGGGTTGCACTCTGTGGCTCAGACTGACCTTCCACTGGCGTTGTAGCCCAAGCCGGCCTCGAACTCATAACGCTCCTCCTACCTCAGCCTCCCAACTGCTGGGATTAAAGGCGTGCGCCACCACACCCGGCTTGTAATGTGATTAATGATCAATGTTTATTTATAAGAAGAACATGTTTTTCTAACCAATGAAGGTTATTTCAGTACTTTTAGGGTATCTACCTAGAATTTCCTATAGTTTTTTTAAATTTTCTACAATCGTAACATACTCCTGAAATAATTTCTTATGTCTATAGCATTTAGTATTAGTGTACTAAAGTGTTCATGTTATTTTACCTCTAGTATTAAGAGCTCCATAAAGCTAGGCATGGTGGTGCATATGTGTAATTTCTGCACTCAGGAGGCTGAAGCAGGAGGCTGTATCTTGAGTTGGAGGCCAGCCTTGGGCCACATGGTGAGACCCTGTCTCAAAAATATAAAATAGTTGCAGGAAGCATACAGGTTGTAGGACTGTGTCATTAGATTGCTTTCCACTTTGGGAGAGGAGTCTGTGCTGCTCTCATCACCGGCTCTGAGGGCACGGCCCGCTTTCCAGAGGGGAGCTTGACTGGCCTCTTTGCACACAGCTGCAGCAGTCCTCGTACGTGTCCATAGCGAGCAGCTCTGCCTTCACCGGGACGCCGGGGGTCCAGACGCAGGCCAGGCTGCCGTTCAACGGGTGAGCGCCGAGAGAACGCATGTGCTGGGGTGGGGGAGCGACTGAAACCCACTGGGAACACTGTGTGTTTGGTTGTCCCTTCAAGCCGTATGAACAGGCCTCTGCAGTACTTTTTATTTTGAAATACTTCAAACAGACGAGTTACAGAAATAAAGAATTCCAGACACCCTTTACTCGGACGCACCAACTCTGCCACGTTCCTTCCCTCTCTCGTCCTGAGTTTGTTTCTGCACTGACCCTGGATGTTTTTAAATCACCCGAGGCTGTCGGTCTGCGTCCCGCTGGGCGCTGTACCGGCTCAGCCTGCAGCCTGATGCCCAGGCGCTGTCCTCTTCCGGAGCCGGCTCTCCCCGCTCCTCGCTGTCCTGTGTCATCGCCGCCCAGGGTTCGGGCTGTGTTCACCCTTCGTTCTCTCAGAAGGAAGGGTGTTGGGAGGGTTCTCTACAGCCGCTGATCATTTCAAAGTTTCCATGGAGCAGCATGGCATGGCAGACTTTTATTAGAGATGGATACTTTTGTTCAAGCTTTATTTCAGGAGAACGTTATAGATTGGAGACACTTATAGTTGTAAATAGTTATGTTTAATGGATTGAAATGTGTATTTTTGTGTATCTGTATAGGATAATCCCATCCGAGTCTGCCAGTCGGCCCAGAAAGCCCTGTAATTGTACAAAATCTCTGTGCTTGAAATTGTAAGTGTGTTTTCTATTGTTTTCTTACTTTATATAACTAGAGATGCTCTTAAAAATAAATAGAGCTAATTTAAATTCCTAGCAGACCAATGTCCTGAGTCTAGGAATTTAAACACATATGCGCATGTGCCGCGGTGCAGAAGCGTGCTTGGGGGTGAGAGGAAAGACGCCCGGCCACCCGCCAGGGACGTGAGCACGCGGGAGGCGCGTTCGTGTCCTCGGTGGCAAGTACTCGTGACCTCGTGTTTTCCGGGCACTGAGCCAGACGCTGAGGTCATTCGCAGCCACGCTGTGCACGGGGGGCCTGGGACCCTGAGCAGTACCCCCTGGGACAGTGAGGGCGCGTGAAGCCCTGGAGCCCCACTGCTGACAGCTGTCACTACCCACACTAAGTGTCCAGGCCCAGATCCTGGGAGCTGGTGACTTATTCTGAGCCCAACAGTCTGTTTCGTCCACGTGGCTACTAGGTGGCGCCAGTACCTCTGTTTCTGAGCCTGTGCCGCTTTGCCGCGTGCATTTTGCGCATGTGTGTATATAATCAGCTGCTTACTAGCTTTATTGCTTAGTGACTTTAATCTTAGACTGATTTTTACCTTCCAGATACTGTGATTGCTTTGCAAATGGTGAATTCTGCAACAACTGCAATTGTACTAATTGCTATAACAATTTGGAACATGAAAATGAAAGGCAAAAAGCAATAAAGGTGATTATTTTTTATTTATATGACAGAAATCTAGTTGCTCTCGGTTTTATTTATTTATTTATTTTGGTACCGGGGATCGAACTCACAACCTCGTGCCTGCCAGGCAGGCGCTGACACCACTGAGCTAGGTCCCCGGCCCACTCGGTTTTTTAAACCCCGTTGTCTTGTAAAGAAAAGTCCAGTGAGCCATGCAGCGCGTGTGCGTGGTGCCCTGTGGCTTCAGCGCGGCTGACCCAGGTCTGTTTGGCAGGCCTGCCTGGACAGAAACCCAGAGGCCTTCAAGCCGAAGATCGGGAAGGGCAAGGAGGGTGAGTCAGACCGGCGGCACAGCAAGGGCTGCAACTGCAAGCGCTCGGGCTGCCTCAAGAACTACTGCGAGTGCTACGAGGTGAGCCGCGCCGGAGTCGCGCAGGACTTTGGTGGCCGTGGTGTCACGGGCTGACGGACAGGAGTAGCGTGTCCCACCGCGAGAAGTGCTCTGCGCTGCTCTCACGGCTTCCCCAAAGCACCCGCCCTCGTGCAGCAGGCAGGGGACCGAGGGGGCCGAGGGGGCCGAGGGGGCCGAGGGGACCGAGGGGACCGAGGGGACCGAGGGGGCGCTGACCCAGATGCAGCAGTGCGCTCCGCCCTTCACTTCATGAGCATCAGACCTGGCGGGAGGATGCGGAATGTGCCGGGTGGGGTCGCATCTGTTCTCGCTGTCCCCGTCACAGGCAGCGGCTCTGCTCTGGGGCCCTCACTCCAGACGAAACACAGCCTGGTGTTTTCATGTTAAAGCGTCCTGTGCCGGTCTCATCGGCGGGTTAGTCCGCTGCTCCTCCTTGGCCGCCCGCCCCACGGGAAGCCTCACACTGGCCCTGCCCTCCTGCTGCTTCTCCTCGCAGGGCTCATCCTCGGGGTGGGGGGCACTTCCTTCAGGGCTCCCAGGCAGTGAGGTCCCCAGTGGGTCCCTCTCCCTCACCCAGGTGTGTCTAGTAGTTTGATATGTTAAAAAATAATAATAATGTGTGATGAATCCTGCCCAAATTTATCAGTTAAAAAGTAAAGTAGGATAGCAGAGTAACATCCTGTTAGTGCCACAGTCAGTACCATTAAAAATTGAATAAAATCAAAGCTGTTTTTGAAAGTATCATCTCAAAGTTCACCAGGCTTTTATCTACTCCTGGGGTATTTTGGCTCTTTCTTCTATTTGAATACCGGATCAAAATAGGCTTATGTTTAAACCACATCATATAAAAGTTGTCACGAATATGTCAGCATTAACAAGCAATTTGGGTTGGGGGTGGGGAGGCTATCAAACCAAGCCCGTGATGAGACAGAGGATGGAAGTTGCTGTAAGGCTGGGCGGCAGAAGTGAAGCCCTTCACACGGTCCGCACAGGCTGGGCGGCGAACTCGGACGTTCCTCAGCTAGTTACGTCCCGAGCGGTTAGTGTGGGCTCCTAGGTGTAGACGAGGTGGTGGGACGGGTGCGGTGCCTGACAGCCATGTCATCATTCCAAAAGTCACCCGACGGGAAAGCATGGGACCTGCTAGGCTCTAAGCAGCAGTGGCCAGTTGGACCCCCACGCGTCTCCCCGTTACCACGACGCCTCCACCTCGTGACGCCGGCTCCTGGTTTGGACTGGTTTGCTAGCAGGCAGCACGTCTGTGGCGGGGTGAGGGCGGCCCGCCTTGTTTACATAGCTGTGTCTTGGACTCGCTGGGAATGTGAGCCGGCAGAGCAGGAGTCTCTCTCGCCTGAGCTGCTCGGTAGTGTTCAGCAGTGTTTTCTTTCTTGTGATCCCTAAAATGTAGTCTGGGGCTGGGGATGGAGCTTGGTAGTAAAGCACTTGGCTTAGTGTGTCCAAGGCCCTTGTCACGATTCCCTGCACCAGGAAAGTAGCCCAGGTTACCACCACTGGTACGTCCCCTCCGTCAAGGGCAGGATTTTCTCTCTTCATCATTAGAGGCTTAATAAATGTCACTTGGTTGGCTTCTCACACAGGCTGACAGTAGCCCAGTGAATTCACATGCACAGCCAGTAATCTGTTGATATAAATGGAATTCATCTGTGCATTGCAAGAAAGAAGCAGGACAGCTGGGTGTGGTGGTGGTGTGTGCGTGTAATCCCAGCGCTGGAGAGGCCGAGGCAGGAGGATGGCATGGAGAGACAGGCCGACACACAGACAGACAGGGCTGGGGCTGGAACTCCGCACAGAGTGAGTACCTGGGGTTCAATCCCCGGTACCCCCTACACATGCAGGCACACCAACGAGCAGGCTAAATGTATTCACGATGTGGTCAGTTTATCTTGCTCAGTGCTGTAGAGATAGGACAATAATTTTATGTAAATTTACATGGGAGGAATTCTGTAAGACCCAGGGAATGTAAAGAACAATGTTCTCCCCAGTGAGAGTGGCAAATACTAAAGAGTTACCACATCCTTTGTCATAGGGAATGTTGAAAAGTCTTAATTTCTACATTGGTGATAAGATGTGAAGTATTACAGCTGGGAAAAAAAAAAAAACATTTTGACCACATCTCTTAAAATGAAAAGACACAAGCTGGGCGTGGTGGTGCACGCCTGTAATCCCAACACTCGGGAGGCTGAGGCAGGAGGATCGTTGCAAGTTTGAGATCAGCCTGAGCTACAAAGTAAGCTCAAGGCCAGCCTAAACTGCATAGCGAGACCCTGTCTCAAAAAGATGAAAAAAAAAAAAAAAAAAAAAAAAGACACATACCCTTTGACCAGTGAGTCCTATTCTAAAAATCTAGCTCAGAAGAGTAACACCGTAACTTTTACTCCTCCAGAATCTCTTCATGCATTATTTGTGCTGCCCAGGAACTAGAAGTTGAGTACTCACCAGTGGAGGAATGAACGCCCAGGGAAATGCGGCGTGTTGTGTATGCCAGGAACCCCGGCCCCCAGCGTTAGGCAGTCTGCACCCCAGCACTGCAAGCAGCAGGAGGGAGGACTCCGTGAGTTCTCGGCGTGTACGGGACGTGAGACATGGAAGGGCAGACAGGATTGTGTGAACAGCTAAAACGCACAGAGAGAACTCTGTCTGTAAGCTGCTATGTGGATGAAGGCCTTGTCCCCTATGGATGGATGTCCGTATGGGCCTGGAAGGGCCTGGGGGTCCGGAGCCTCCAGGCAGGGCGGTGAGAAAGGCATCAGTAACCAGGCAGCGCGTCAGGTGGGCCTGGAGGGCACTCGCCTGCCCGCAGCTGCTCCACTCTGAACTCCAAGCGGAGGCCGGCCCGGGCAAGTTAGGGAGGCCTTGCCCCCAGAGTAATAAACACACAGGGCCGGGACGTACGTAGCTCAGCGGCCAGGCACCCCGGGTCTGATTCCTAGGTTCACCAGAAGCAGGAACCCGTACGACAGTGGGGTGGCCACGTGGCACCAGGTGCTCGGGGAGGCTCGCCGGTGCGCCCGTGAAAACGTGGCCACTGGTGTGTGGACGGCAGCGTGGCTGAAGTGGCTGGGTGCCGCGTGGCCGTCGTGGGTCGTGCCTCAGTGTCCCATCCATACTCACGGAGAAGCTGTGCCATTCGTGGCGAGGGAGAGTCCGTGCCGGCAGGGGCAGAGGGGACAGGAAAGGGCCAGAGCAGCGTTTGCCCTCTCCGGTCCCGTTCAGTCTTTGTCGCACAGGTGCTTCCGTCTGATCTCACCTCAGCTGGCCGCATAATGTTGTCTGTTGATTTGATTGTGGCATCTGCTTATAGGTTTTGATTTGAAAAGTTTTTGTTAATCTTTCAGGCAAAAATAATGTGTTCCTCGATATGCAAGTGTATCGGCTGTAAGAATTTTGAAGAAAGCCCCGAGAGAAAGACCCTGATGCACTTGGCAGACGCAGCCGAAGTCCGGGTGCAGCAGCAGACGGCGGCCAAGACCAAGCTGTCCTCTCAGATTTCCGACCTGCTCACCAGGCCCGCGCCGGCCCTCAGCAGCGGAGGAGGGAAGTAAGTCCACTTCTTCTAAACGCTTGCCGTGTGTCTCAAATACCAGGGGATGCAAAACTGGATTCATACTTTGGATTGCTGCAAACCTGAGTTTTGTGTTTCATCTTTAGTTGCTTTTAAAGGAATTTAAGGATAACAGAAAAATCGTCAGATATATTCTGCAATTCTAAAATAAAAAGTGATGCTTCAGCTTACTGTGCTTAATTTAGATTTCCCCCTGCTAAGATGCAATATTTAATATAATGTGAGGAACACCTGTAAGAAATTTTTTATAACTTTTTTGGCAAGGGTAGTTACTCATATTTTTGCATTTTCTTACCTTTTTTTCTGTGTTCTTAAAGCACTTTTCCCATCCTGGGGGACCCATCATATTCTAATGTAGTCTTTTATTGCTATTAGAGATTAATTTAAGAAATTAAGTGAAATAAGCCCTGTATATGGTATTCCTAAGTTGAAATAAGACCCAGTGCTTATAAAAGTAAGGCTCTTAGCCAGGTGTGGGGTCACACATCTGAAATCCCAGCACTCAAGGAGGCTGAGGCAGGAAGATCACAGGATGGAGCCCACCCTGGGCAGCTGAGAGACTTGGTGAGACCCTGTCTCAAAGATGACAGAAATCAAAAGGCTGGAGGTGTGACTCGGTGTGGAGGCCCCGGAGTCCATCCTCAGCACCCTTAGAAACAAGCAGAGGCTTCTTCCTGCCCAGGACAGCCCAGCCCTTAGTGCTGATGAACCCGCACACCTGCGCGCGCAGACGCCCCTGCCGGAAGTGGTGGAGGTGTGCAGGCGGGCTCGCTGGCTCAGGACGGGCTCGCTGGCCTTCAGTAAGCCTTGAGGTGGTTGAGTCTGACCTTCACTGGAAATTGAAGGGATTAGGAGGGTAAAACACATAACATTTTTCCACTTGGGAAAATCTTCATGATACAAAGTGAAAACATGAAGTTATACAATACAATAAAAACTTTTTTAAAATCCCAATATAAAGTTACATTAGCACATTAATAAACCTTTGTTTGGGTGTTTAAAATCTGGAACTCTGTGGCTGTTTTGAGTTGATGATTGATTGACAGACTGATTTGTGTGTTTCGAGACAGGATCTCATCATGTAGGCCAGGTTGGCCTCCAATTCATGAGCCTTCTGCCTTAGCTGCCTCAGTACTGAGATTGCAGATGTGCGCCCATGGTAAACCCAGTGTGACTCCAAAGTTCTTTTATGTATGTATGTATGTATGTATGTATGTATTTTTTGAGACGAGGTCTTCTTTATAGTCCAGGCTGGCTTTAGACTCACTACATAGCCCGGGCTAGCCTCAAATTTGTGGCACTCCTCCTGCCTCAGCCTCCCAAGCACTAGGATTACAGGTGTGTGCCACCATGCCCGGCCTCCACAACTGTTTTTGTTGATGTTGTTGTTGTTTGTTTGTTTGTTTGTTTGTTTTTTTGCTGCACCAGGGATCGAACTCACAGCCTCACGCCTGCCAGACAGGCACTTACGCCACTGAGCCAAACTCCCGGCCCTACTTTTTTGAGGCAGGGTCCCACTATGTAGCTCAGGCCGGCTTTGAACTTGTGTTGTAGCCCAAGTGGGCCTCGAACTCACAATGCTCCTCCTACCTCAGCCTCCCGAGTGCTGGGATTAAAGGTGTGCGCCACCACGCCGGCCTCCACAACCCTTCAGGGTGTCTGTGCAGTCAGGGTTCAGGTGCCGCAGACTGCGGAGAGGACTTGGGTGCTCTGGTCGCTCAGGCATCCGCCATCTTCTCTCTCTTAAACACCATTACAGGTTGCCGTTCACTTTTGTCACCAAGGAAGTAGTGGAGGCCACGTGTAACTGCCTGCTCGCCCAGGCAGAGCAGGCGGACAAGAAGGGGAAGCCGAAGGCCGCCGCCGAGCGGATGATCCTGGAGGAGTTCGGACGCTGTCTGATGAGCGTCATCAACTCTGCGGGGAAAGCGAAAAGCGACCCGTGTGCCATGAACTGCTGACCTGGCCATCAGACGGAGAAAGGGAGCTGGACAGAGAACGCAGTGCAGGGACACTTAATTCTCTGGATGATATTACTGTTTTTTAACTCAGTCTTTGTTTTCAGAGACCTGAAATTGTAATACTGAAAGAGGAGAAATTTGAAATGAGGAAATTCATACATTTTAAATCTTAGTTAATTCTGCTTACACCCCTTGTAAACTGAATTTTTCTTTTTAATTTTTATTGTATTATATAGATTTTTAATTTGCTTGGGTTTCTTTTTTTGTTTATTTGTTCATTTGTTTTCTTTTGGTCTCTTTTTTTTGAGACAGGGTCTTACTATGCAGTTCAGGCTGGCCTTGAACCCACTTTGTAGCCCAGGCTGGCCTTGAACTCACAGTGATCCTCCTCCCTCAGCCTCCCAAGTGCTGGGATTATAGGCATGTGCCACCATGCCGGGCTCTGCTTGGGTTTCTTAAGAATTCGATGTTCTATTTTTGTGATTTTATCCAGAAAACATTTCATAACTTACGGAATTCATAGTGTGGGGTGTCGCATGGCTTTGTTCCGTAGGGAAAGTCGAAGTGGCCGTGGTCATGTGCAGCCATTCTAGAGCACGTGCAGGTCAGAGGTCTGTGTTGGTTCTTACAGAATGTATTCAGATGGCACTTGTGTTTTAAAAAGCACTCTTTTTAAGAAAGGCCAGCTTTTTAGGCTGGATTCTGGACTATCAAAAGAGGAAGCAATTCCCAGGCACAATTTTAAAATAAAAATTCTTCTTCACACACGCACACAAATGCAGGGACAGTGTGGCTTTGGGAAGGCGCGGTGCGTTTCCGTGATGAGGAGAGGCCAGGAGCGCTCGGTGGTCTCCTTGTCCCTGCGGGAGGTGCTGTGTGTGGGAAGTTAGTTGTCAGAGGGATTACTGGCTCCTCCTAAAGTGAGAGGGGTGTGAATATACGTAAAAATTATGTAGAGATATTATAGAGCTTCATATAATCATCAAGTATAAAGTTTAGCTTGGGTGGAGAAATAAGGTATATTGAAACTGTAAGAGATGAATTTAAGGAAGAATTTTTCTCTATACAGCTCTCTCTGTAGACTTATGAACTAAGAACTTTCAGACCAATGTGTGACTTTTACTTGGTTTCCTGAAATAGGTCTCCTAACAGAGCTTTCAAAATTGTAGTGGAATTTTTTTTATGGGGGAAGTTTACAATGGCATTGTTTTTAGCCAGTGATTTGGTAAGCTGAAGTTATGTGTGATTTCATGTAATTAGCAAAATAGGCTGCATCATTTTCAGTAAACTATGAGTTTAAGAGCCTGTGGTAGTAGGACTCTTGATTTTAAGACAAAACAAACCATGTCGGAATTCAGATATTTTGTTAGGTACCTTAATCCTTGGTACTTACCAGTATGTATGATTATTGTATTTCCTACAAGGACTCTATAGTTGTATGTATTAAGTGTGTATATATGTTCATATGAACATGTAAGATATAGGCAATAGAAATCAAGTAATCCAAAAGAGGATTCCGTTATTCATTAAAGTGTCCTCCTTTTGAAATTTGGGTTTATAAAAAGTATAGTGCGGTAACTTTAAATGTAGATAGTGCAGACATTCTTAGCACCTCAATCTAGTAGACCTAATTAAACTTTGTATAAATGTAAATTAGTGTAAGAGGATAAAATAATATCTAATCAAGTTATTTTTCAAAAAATTGCAATAAGTTTTTGGTTTAAACCTAAACTTTGTTCATTTTGTATATATTCTGTGTTAATTCTACTGGCACCATTGTGATGTGTATTTATATACAGTGTGCAGAAAATGTGAAACTTTGATTACAATTGTAGATTATGTATGATGGCATTGCTTAAGAATGTTTTGCTTGTAAAAATTTGAAGGTGCAATCAAATGCTACTAGTTTTTGATTTTCAAGAGGCTATCTGACGTCGTAGGCCCTCCTTCTTCTGTGCAGTACTTACTAAACAGCTTTTTGTATTGAGGCATTTGCATCAAATTGCTGAACCGGATTAACAGCCACACTCGGGCAACCATTTTAAAAGACTGTTTGGGGAGTGTTGGGTGTATAACTTTTTAGCTCTATTTACATCCCAAGATAGAATGATTAAATTTATATTTACTAGAGCTATTCAAAGAATACTCTTTTCTATATTGTAAAAACAGGACAGGAAAGTAAATCATACAGAAAATAAACATTTATACTATTCTGTAAAAAAGTTTTGCATTTTTCTTTAGTTTAATAATACCAGTTTTAACCATTCAACATGCAAGAAACTTTCTAAATTATTTTGATTTTCAAGGAAGTTTTCCATTACTCTGGGACCATACAGCTAAAAAGAGAACTCTGTCCAGTTATCATAAACACAAATTGGTCTTTTGGGGTTTTTTTTGTTTGTTTCTTATTTTTTTGAGACAGGGACTCCCTGCAGTTCAGGCTGTTCCTTGAACTCACTATGTAGCCTAGACTGGCCTCAAACTCACGGTGATCCTCCTGCCTCAGCCTCCCGAGCGCTGGGATTGCAGGCGTGTACCACCGGACCTGGCAGCACAAATCTCTTCCAAATGAAGAACACGTGTTCCTTTTCCACTTTCTTCTGAGAGTGGAAACCGCAGCCTCTCCTCCTGGGGCGTACCCTCCTCAGCTTTCTGGGGGAGCCGAACCGTGAGAATCTTCACACACGGCCCACAGCCCAGACAGTGAAAGGGTGGGCGGGGCATACAACTTCAGCTCCCCGCTGTGGATGCCTAATCATTGCTGTTTTCTCAGTCTTAGGTAAAATGTGGATAAAAATACCCTTTAGAAAAGTCGCTGGTTTTATTGCTGTGTGACACCAGTGAGGAAAGGGTTGGTAATTGAAGGCTGGTCTCCCTGCACCCTCAACCACTGTAGCTGGGCATTTGGGGCAGCCACGCCGAGCCGGGGGGTGCCGATCGGCCCACAACTTTCCTGCTGGGACATTTTCCTGGGTTTCTGTTTCTAAGGCTTTTTTTCATGTTCACTTTATCATTACTGGTAGACTGAGTGCAAACGCTACTTTTAATCCACGTCACTGTCAAGACAGAGACGGAGCCAAGGCCTGTGCCTGCCGGGAAGGCACGTCTCACTGGGCGGCGCCCTCAGCCACGTAAATAATGACTTTAAAAAAGTAAATATTTTCTTCTCAATGGTAAATTTGGGACAGCATTTAAGACATTTCGTAGTTTCTACTCAAAAGCAGCAAGAAGAGTGTATGTAAGGTACTGTGTAAGCTCACAGGGACTTTTTATTAGCAAATGAAATCTGGCAGTATATTCAGAGAACATGTTGTGCCCAGGTGAAGTCTATCCCTCGAATAAAAGGCTGACCCAATATTCAAAAACATAAATATAATGCACAAAAGAAAAACTAAATGATGCAGAAGATGGCAGTGGATATAGAAAAGCTTCACATTGCATCCTTAAAAGGATGAGGAACGTGGCATGTGAATTATCTCAAGAGATTTCCCCCAAAAGGTACAGAAAAGAAAAAAATCCAATAGCCATTTATGACCAAAAACCAAGTAAGTACAGCAAACTAAGAATAAACCTGATAAGAACATTTACAAAGGGCAAGGCAGACTGTTTTCCAGCACGGGCGCACTGTGCACAGGTCACTCTACAGCCAGGCGCCACCCAGGCGTAAGTGAGTAAGGCCATGGCCACTTGCGCAGGACGTGATCGCCTGGGTAGGGAACCCAGAGAATTTTCTAAGGGCAAGGGAGACAGGGTCTCACTATGTAGTTCAGCCTGGCCTTGAACTCACTGTGTATCCCAGGCTGGCCTTGGACTTGTGGTGATCCTCCTGCCTCAGCCTCCTGACCACCATGCATGGCAGCCGAGAATTTAAAGAAAGACACCCTAGGACTAGAGTCAGAATGCAAAAGTCGCCTGAGCGCCTACATAGTGGCAGTGAGTGCTTAGAAAGTGAAATATTAAAATGACCACTTACACTGGTCTGGAAATGCAAGAAATCATCGCCCCCATAAAGTTTATGTGCTGCGAAGTGTAAGACTGAAAATCAAAGGCCTAAAAGAAGCTGGGTGTGGTGGCGCACGCCTTTAATCCCAGCACTCCGGAGGCTGAGGCAGGAGGATTGATGTGAGTTTGAGACTAGCCTGGGCTGCAAAATGAGTTCAAGGCCAGCCTGAACTGCATAGAGAGACCCTGCCTCAAAAAATAGGACCTGGGAGAGCCGGGCGTGGTGGCGCATGCCTTTAATCCCAGCACTCGGGAGGCTGAGGTAGGAGGAGCATTGTGAGTTCGAGGCCGGTTTGGGCTACAACGTGAGCGCAAGGTCGGCCTGAGCTACACAGTGCGACCCTGCCTCAAGAAACCAGGGCCGGGAGTTTGGCTCAGTGGCTTAAGCGCCTGTCTGGCAGGCGCGGCTGTGAGTTCGGGCCCCACTGCTGCAAAAAAAAAAAAAAGGGCTGGGCATTTAGCTCAGTGTAAGTGCCTGCCAGAGGTTGTGAGTGTGAGTTGGATCCCTGGTTAAAAAAAAAAAAGAAAAAAAAAGCCTAAAAGAAAAACAAAGATAAACCACACCCTGTCTGTGGACGACTTGGTATTACGATGCCAATTCTATCAAAATTATCTATAGATTCCACCCAACTCTGGTCAAAATCCCCTTGTAGAAACGCAGCTGATTACAAAATCTATGGAAAGGCACAACCAGAGGAGCCACCTCTTCAAAACAGACTTGGAAGCGAAGTTGGAGGGGACGCCCACCCGACGAGGGAGGCCGGGCTCACGCGGACCGTCGGGAAGGTAAGGGGCGACTGCGGGAGTCGGCAGGGGTCGGTGGCACCGAGCTGCGCGCACCCGCCCCACGCTGCGAAGCTGGGCCTTGGGCCGCTGGGAGCCAGAGCGGCGGGGCGGCGGAGGCTCTGCCCTGCTCCCGGCCGGGGGGACCGCAGGGGAGGTGGCACCCGGAGCGCCCATCGCCCGGCCTCTTACGCCTGAGACCTGCGCGGCTGCGATGAGCCTGGCCTCTCCTCAGTTCCTTTATTTGTTTATTGTTTTAGGTAGCCGGGATTGAACTCAGCCTCTCTGAGCTAAATCCCCGGCCCTAGTTTTTGAGACAGGGTCTCACTATGCAGTTCAGGGTGGCCTTGAACTCACTTTGTAGCCTAGGTTGGGCTTAAATTCAAGGTGATCCTCCTGCCTCAGCCTCCTGAGTGCTGGGATTACAGGCATACGCCACCATGTCCAACTCCTTTTTTTATTTTATTTTTTTTTTCTTTTTTTTAAGTTGGTGTTTCACTGTGTGGCCCGGGCTGCCTTCAAACTCTTGGGTCCCCTCTTCCTCAGGGGGGACTGAGGGACCCCGAGTGCGGGGATTTGCCTGTCGGCATCCTCTCGAGGCAGCCCTGAATAATCAGTTCCCTGAGCTTTCGCTGCTGACGCCGGCACCGCCAGAGCCTGCGAACCCCACGGGTGCCCATCCAAGCCCATGGCTGCTGAGGGCTCCTTTCTCATGCGGTTTCTAATTTCTCATCTCCACCCACTTCCTTTCAGAAGATTCTTTGTCAGTGAAGCTATTTCAACTTGAAGGAAAATGTGTTTCATTGCCTGTGAAGAAAGCTGGTGTGAAAGCCAGGCGTGGTGGCGCACGCCTGTAATCCCAGCACTTGGGAGGCTGAGGCAGGAGGATCCTTGTGAGTTTGAGACCAGCCTGGGCTACAAAGTGAGCTCGAGGCCAGCCTGAACTGTGTAGCGAGACCTTGTCTCAAAATAGACAAAAAAAAAAACATGGAGTCTACTAAAAAGTGTATGCACACTTCAGGAAAGCTGGTGTGGTTTTGGTTGTGGTTCCGGTTCTGGTTCTGGTTCTGGTTCTGGTTCTGGTTCCGGTTCCGGTTCTGGTTCTGGTTCTGGTTCTGGTTCTGAAGACGGCTGTTTCTCAGTCTGCAAGAGCTTCCTGGTGAGGACCACCCCGTTCCCTGCAGCCAGCGGGAAACCAGCTTGGCCCTGTCGCCCAGAGCCTGCAGGAGCGGCAGCCACGCCGGAACTTTCCCAGGCCTGGGAAGTGGTCAGGGAACAGAGGCCCAAAAAGGACAGGCTGCGGTGAGAAGTGATAGGGTTCCCTGAAGCTCCTGTTCTCAGGGATCTTTATTACACAACGCAGGGACTCTTCAGAAGCTGTGCTGCCGTATTCTGAGGTAATGGTGGGGGCCCAGGGCTCCTGCTGTCATCCTTCCCTTCTTTATAGACGGCACGGAGGCCCAGGTGACCCAGGACAGGATAATCAGGCTCACAGGACAAGTGAACAAAAGTCGCTGACCAGCCAGGCCCCCCGATTCCCGCCAGCAGCACGGGGAG
>RJWM01025762.1:0-28893 GCA_004363535.1 Dasyprocta punctata | reverse complement strand
CAGCTATTATTAGATATATGAACTCATTATTTTTAAATAGACTACTGTGCTTTCATATTTTGAAAAATCATCATACTCACTAATTTCTCCCCCATACCCCAAAAAAGAACCATGAGTTTTAGATAAAATAAGAGCTGTATTCAGAGGCCTACTTATTCTTTATGGTTTCAATAAGGATTATCTGCATTAGCAAGGGGATAATCATAATTATCATGAAAATCTAAAATGTAGTTAATTAAAATACATACACATTGTAAGTGTACATTAATAATAATATGAATTGTTTCCATTCTCTCAAAATTTGACACTGAATGTTTGTAAAATATATAAGGGGTGATCTAAATATACATCAAGTGCTTAAATTAAAAACCATTATTACAGTAAAAGATACTGCAAAGAATGACATGATAAATGTGTTCAAATAGAGAGGGAGTATTTTAGGGAAGTTAATGGCAATGTGTTTTTTATTGTAATACATTTTAAAGTACAAACATTTACTATATATTGTGATCAGTGACCATGCCATATTAATGACTATCTTGCCATTTATAGCAGTTTCTTTAAAAAGTTACACCAGATTAGCCGCCGTGTGGCTTCTGGCTCTTCCACAAAGTCAGAATGTCCATGAGAGGTCAGTGGTGTTATCTGATTCGGGACATCGAAGCAGCCATGTCAGCACAACTGAAGACCCTGGGAAAGAGGACTCCAGAGCTACTGCAGAAAGCGGCACACACAATGGGAGAAGAGCATTCCAAGTGAGAGGGGGATGGGGATGGTAATGTGGACTGTGTCCTTTATTATATAGAAAGCGTACATTATTATAATATGTAATGTAATAATAGTATATAATTTATATATATAAAAATTAAAGAGTCACCTTTTTTAAATCACACCTCTTGTATGTGACAGTATTTGTGTCAGATTCTGGGTTCTTCACGGTATAAACAGAAATAGAGGCACAAGGGAGAATGCTGCCTTGTTAAATACGAGGCCTCTCCTGGTCACAGTAGTCGCAGTCTTGCGACTCCGCACTGGCAGGTGGGTTGTACGCTGCAACACACTTGCTCCCAGAGGGCTCTGTGGCCACTGAGCTGCACTTTCCTCCTGCATCGCTTTTGGTTTATGTTTCTCTCTGAGAATGGAGACCGTCAGCACAGCTGACAGACTGCGTATGTTAGCATGAACTTGCTCCTCCACTGCCTTCTGGTTCATTTGAGAAGCATCCTGAGTGGTGGCCTGTCAATCAGAGAAGACTGGATAAGAAAGTCCCTTCAGTTTTAACCACTGTGAAGTGGACCAATCCACTTTTCCCTGTTTCCATTCCTTCAGGCCCTGATCCCTATACAGCCCACCTCCTCTGCTTAGCTTTCTGTTTTATGGATGGTGCTTTTTGAAGTGTGGTTCTTAAGGTGCTGGCTCTGAGGCCAACATTAGCCAACATTAGTATCATCAGATCATGATACAGAGGATGGCGGGGTCAGGGGGAGGTGTCCTCCCACATTCTCCAAGTGATTTGTTTCTTGAGAACTGTGTAGACACAGCATGATCTATGCAGTCTGTCCATACAGAGGAAAGGCACGAAAGAATACTGAGGGGAATTCTTACCAAACCAGATCAGGAATTCCTAGAGAGTGGACAAAGGAGAGCATGGCTCCTTGGAGGAGGTGACAAGTTATTAGGGCCTTGATGGGTTAGCAGAATTGGTGCGATGAGAGAAAGAGGATGTAGGGGGTGAGGCGAGATGACAGGAAATGCTGGAAAGAAGCTGAAGCTAAACTGTGAGCCTGAGCTTCTCACTTGCTAACAAGAAGTCCCAAGGTGGGGGTGAGCTTGGGGAGTCTGCCCGTTGGGTACAAATCTCTGTAGTTCATTGGAAATCTATAGATGTGTAGATTGTATGTAGAGTGTGCTTCTCCCACTTACAGGACTCTGAGTCCATGGGGGCTAATTCACAACCCTGTAAGTGGTAAAAGCTGACAGAAGAGCAGAAGTAATTTTATCTAAAAACAAAGATGCTCTTATGTACACCAGTTGCACACCATAGATTTTGAGTTGACTCTGCTGCCCAGCAGTGGGAGGATGAGCCTCAAAGATCTGTGGGCTCCCATAACCCTCACCTGTAGCCACTTTGTTGTTAGTCTCTTTTGACCTGCCTGTGACATCGCACTGATTCCTTCATTATTAATAAGTAAAAATACAGGTGTTCACTTTTCTGATCATGTCCTCCTCTTGGGGGTGACATGACTGTAAAACACGACCATTGTATGGTTTCATCTCTGCAGAACCATCCAGAAACACATACACACACACTCTCAGGGGCATGAACACAAGCACACTAATGCTCTTTCTTTAGACAGAATAAGGTTTTTAATGTAGGAAAAGGAGATAAGATTTTGCTATGGAGGATTTATTCTTTGGACTATGAAACTACATTGTGCTTCCTCAAATTTCCTGCAATCGTAGAGGCATTTCAGTCTCTTGAAATATAACGCTTTATAATAGTAATGATCATTTTTTAAGAGTAACAACAAGGTTTGGAAACATAAATTACTCTAATTAAAATTCTGTAATCAAACATGATGATAAGGACCTGTGGCAGAATGAACCAGGTAAGGATAGAAGGACGGCGCATGCTCACAGGGTGCAGAAATGGTGATCACAGTTTGACTGCCAGGTTATTCTGGTGCTGACTTTGGGCTAAGGAGCAGTGCAGAATGTATGAAAAGCCCACTCTGCGGAGGGCTCAGAGGGAAGCAAGTGACCAGCTAGAAGTGTAAGGAGGAGGGAGGGGACCATGCACATTGAAGAACAAGGCTGCCCCAGGTGGAGGAGCCTGTGGGTGGCCAGTGGCAGGGCCCTGAGCGTGGCAGCTCTGCCTCACAGTGGACCCAGCCTTACCTCCTGGAGCCCATGAGTCTGCTCACCGATTTTCCTAATCTACGTTTGTCTAAAGAGAAACCCTCGTGCCTCTAGGTGACTTCTTACCACCTCAACTAGTAGACCAAACACAATCCCATGTGGGGAGCCACTCACATGTGAAATGGGAAGGTTTCCAGAGCAATTTGTGCTGGCCTGTGACTCACTTCATAAACTCAAGACACTGACTAACTCAGGCTCATCTGCAACTGTATGGCGGCCACCTCTGGGAGTGGTGGCTGCGTCTCCCAGTCTTTGAGAACTGGTCTCAGGTTTGTGCAGGATGGAACCAGAAACTAAAACATCGTCACAAACACCACTACTGGAGTCGCAAAAGAGCTTGATGTTTAGTAGCTTGTGGGATTCTCTTGAGCCCCTCCTTTTGCAGAAAGAAAACTAACAAGCTTTACATGGGGCTAAGTCCATTAGGGGCTTATATGGTGTTGAAAGGAATACCCTTCTATATGAGAAGCACACTCCAACTTCCAGGGTTCTGAGTGATCACACTCATCAAGACGGCTTATTTGCAGATATAAGCATAGGGCCTCGTAAGAATGAGGTCAGCACAGAACGCCCATTAAATGCCTGACCTGGTAACCTCAAGATGCCACCGCCGCCATGGAGTGAACCACCAGTGACGGATGGCTGGAAAAGCGAGCGGAGCTGGACCTTGGCTGTCTTCAAGCACCATGCTGGCTAGGGTTAGATCACAACTAAGGGGTCAGCGGAGGCCAAGGGTCTGGCTTGCTCACAAGGCACACGGACCAGAGAATCACTTCTGATGGAGAGTGCTTCACAAGACTTTGTCTTGTGGCATTCACCAGAACTTCATCTAAAATTGCCCCAGAGCAATGATTTTTTCCTATTTTAAAAAATGATTTGAAGAAAGATTCTCTGGTGTCCCATTAAATGATTAACCACTCTTATTTGGAGAAGTTTTGTCTCTCACAATTATTAATAAAATTCTTTAGGCACTGGCCCATTTCATTTAATCATTAAACAAACTTTATGAAGAATTCTATCATACACAAAAGTAGCAATCACACACATCCCACAGTTTTCAAAATTTTGTCACATTTTCATCATACAAGGCTCTTTGCTGAAATATTTTAAAGCAAATTTCAGATGTTTGACTTCAGCACTATGTCTAAATTCTAAAGACTTGGACATTCATCCCGAGCCATTGGGTG
The DNA here is from genome assembly GCA_004363535.1 of Dasyprocta punctata. Taxonomy (NCBI): domain Eukaryota; kingdom Metazoa; phylum Chordata; class Mammalia; order Rodentia; family Dasyproctidae; genus Dasyprocta; species Dasyprocta punctata. The sequence continues at coordinate 24,787 of RJWM01025762.1, read as the reverse complement.
CCCTTATCATATTAATGCGATTTGCACTCCTGTCTGGTAGAATCTATGAATTACACCATAAGCAAATTTCTCCACTGGCCTTTAATCCCAGCACTCGGGAGGCTGAGGTAGGAGGAGCGTTGTGAGTTCAAGGCCGGCCTGGGCTACACAGTGCGACCCTGCCTCAAAAATCCAGGGCTGGGAGTTTGGCTCAGTGGCTTAAGCGCCTGCCCTGGCAGGCGTGAGGTTGTGAGTTCAATTCCCAGTACCGCAAAAAAAAAAAAAAAAAAATTTCTCCACTGGCCAAAGAGTCCATTTGTAGTTGATTTGTTAAATCATGATCCAAACAAGATCTATATATTATAATATATATTATAATTGGGTATGTCTCTGGTCATCTAGTGTTTCTTAGACTTTAAAAGGCAAATCTTTGGGGGATCCAACCATTACTGAAAAGCAGAGGAGTCACATTGGAGCTACACAGAGAAAATCAACTAAAAACAGGTAATTGGAGGGCAGGGAGGGACATACATCCTGATGCCAAAATCAATCTGAAATAAGAGTCTTGTGGGTCAAAACACATGTGAATCATGTTGGGACCCTAAGATTCAGTAAGGCCTGGGCATGCATTGAATTTTTGACAATCTCCCAGGTGAGCTTATCTACAATCCAGTGACGGCTGGACTTCAAGCGGGCTGTACTTGAAGCAATGAGAGCCTAGCAAAAGCCTTACTGGTGTTTTGTTTTGTTTTGTTTTGTTAACTCCAAGGTTAAATATTTTAGTTGCTAGGGTCTTTCTTCTAAAACTAGATTTTCAACCCTATGATTATTTAAGTTTCTTTTAGATATTGGATATAACTTTTCTTTCATGTAGTGTGCACTACAAAGCTAGATCGCACCCTATAAAATGAGCAGACCAGGAGTTTCTCAGGGTTTCCTTTTTATATTTTCATTGGTACTCAAGTTATAATGCCTCATAAAGCCTTCAAATAAGGCTGAGGCTTTTTGTTATGTCAAATCAGCCAAGTACATCTTTTAAGAGTGTTAGTTCTTGGTAGTTCACTACAGAAATTTAGTAAAATCATACAGTGTGAAATGGCTCAACGTCAGTCACCTAAATAGATAGTACAAAACACTGAGCTTATGGTTGTTCATATAAATCCTATATGAATTATATGGCCATTTTGCATGTCATCAGGAATAAATAAATTTTTGTTATGAAGAAGGATTTAGAGAGAGGAAACCTTCAAGAGCTTACTGGAGTTGAGCGTATAGACCCCCGCTATTTCCTTTTCTTTCTGTAATAGGCCTCTGCAACCTGTAGAGAACCCCCCAAGCAGTCTAGGTACTCTGGAAATCAAGGAAGCTAGGGAAGGGAGCTGAAGACAATCCAAACCCACACAGGACATTCTGAGTTTTCTCGTGACTGATTTTATGAACTCTGCAGATGATTTATATGGACACAAAGTCTGCAACTACAAGTTGAAGCCATGACTTGTAAATTATCCCTTTCCTCCTAATAAATTCCCTCAGCACAGAGCAACTTCTAGTCAGCTTTCACAACAAGCACGTGCTGGCCTGGATTATTGGGGCCAAAATAAATTAGGGGAGAAGTCCAACACTGTTCCACACTTTGCTCTTTTTTCCTTTTCCTTTGAGTCAATTTCCTCAGACGCTTTTCCTACAGGGCTATGAATACATTTGTTACAGAAAAATATTCTCTTAGTTTAATGATATGAAGGACAAAATATGAAGGGAAAATTAGCAAGGAGTACTAAGACAATAGCAAAATAATTGAAGGAATATTTTGAAAGTTGATTCTTTTTGTAAGACAGCCATGTAGCAGCAGAAGAGAGCAGTACTGTTAAATGGCTTTGTGTTCTTTATTACTATGAGGTTTTTGGAACTATAGTATTCACATATGATGTGATTAAACTAATTAGAAATTATGTGATAGACTACATAGTAACATTAAACTCAACAAAAGAGTGAAGAAAAGAATGTCATGTAAGTGTCCCCCTTTCTTATCTACCTATCTAGTAATCTGTCTGTCTGTCTTTTGGTCTATTAATCCATTTATCGCACCCGAACCAGAATCAAGGTCAACTCAAAATAAGCTATAACCAGCAAGGACAACCCATCTACCATTAGATCATAGAGCATTTTATTTGACAATTTGTTTTATTTTCATACGTTTGGTTTCACTTAGCCTTAAATAATTTATTAAAAGGCCAACATAAACAGGAGCTAGATGGAATATAACTATCCAGAAACCAACAATATAGCACTTTAAAACATATTAAAACTAGGCCAAAGCAGTTTCCCAAAATTCATCCATATAAAGACAAAAGACACAGAAAATGCTTTCATAATTAATCACTCAAGTATTGGATGGCATTGCAAAGCTAAGAATGGACAGTGTGATTCATTCACATTCAAATGCGATTTGAAGGTAAAAATCTGCCTTCGGGTCAAAAGAATTTTTGGAGGAAAGACAGCTGTTCAACAAGTGGTGTTGCGAAAACTGGGTATCTGTGCAGAAGATTGAAATTGGACCCTTATCTCTCATCATACACTAAATTACAATAAAAATGGGCCAAAGATCTAACAGAACAGAAACATTAAACTTACTGAAAAGTAAAGCACTTGAGGACATAAAGGTAAGAAAGGATCTTCCAAACAGAACCTCAGCTGCACAAGGTATAGCAGCAAGGATCAAGAAATGAGACTGTATCAGTAAAAATCTTCTGTACAGCAAAAGAATCAGTCAGTAGGGTAGAGAGACAAGCTACAAAATGGGGAAGAAAACGGCCAGCTACTCCTCGGAGGATTCATACCTGTAAGACACAGGAAACTCAAGAAAAATGAAACCACCTAAAATTAAAGAGCCAGTCAAGAAATGGGTAGAGAAATGAACACTTCACAGAGGAAGAAATACAAATGGTTAACAAACAGGAAAAAGTATCCAATATCTCTGGCCATGAGAGAAATGCTAATTAAAACAACACTAATATTTCATCTTACTGTGGAAAGAATGGCAATTGCTAAGAAATCAAATACTAACAAAGGCTGGTGAGGCTGTGGTGAAAAAGAAACCCTCCTTCACTGTTGATGAGAATGTAACTAGTATATCCATTATGGAAATCAGCATGGAGATTTCTCAAAGAAGGAAATTAGAAATTCCATGTTATCCAGAGATAGACCTGCTCGATGTCTTCCCCAAAGAGCTTACGACATCATACCACAGCAATACATGCATACCGGTGTTTATAACAGCGCAACTTGTAATAGCTAAATCCCAAAAGCAGCTTGGATACCCATCAAAGGATGATTACATAAAGAAAATGTGATCTCTATATGTAATGGAATACTACTCTGCTGTAAAGAATGACAGATTTGAGAGATTTGTAGCAAAATGGATGCACCTGGAAAATACAATATGGAGTGAAACAACCGGACCTGCAAGCTTCAATACCACATGGTATCTCTCATTTGAGTAAGGCAGAGTACAAACAAAGAACAGTAAACGGTGGATAGAAGGGGAGGGGCTGGATCTCTTGCAACAGGAAAACAGACCAAGGGGACGAGGGTGAGGAGTGAGGAGGAGCGGAAGGGGAAATGAGAGGAATAAAGATAGCCATGTACAGGAACTAGGAGCCCCAGTAATATAAACTTTATATGCCATTATATAACATGAGCTAAGACAAATAATATCAACTAGCGTGAAAAAGGGCATAGGGGAACCAGAGGGGCAGTGAGGAGAGGGAGGGAAAGGAAAGGGGATTTTAAAAAAGAAAGAAACACACTGTAACATGTACAGAAACCATTCCCCAGGATGACTGTGCACGACGTGAACTGCAAACATGTAATAATAAATAAGTACTTTTTTAAAACTGCCCTCACACCAACCATGAAAACTATTTTCCTCATCAAACCTTTTATTCAAATTTGAAAATGTATAACTCGATCATGTTATATTTTCTTCACCCTAAATTTTCTAGGAAGCCCATCTTTTGAACTTGTACCTAAGCACAGGAAACATCAATAACATTTTCCTGGTGTATATAGATATGATTTTTGTCTTCTTGTCTAGGATACAAACTAAAATATTTGCAGGACCTCTGATTTTATTTTACTTTCCAAACTAAATACTTAGTATATCTTTTGGCACTATACCCTAATGAAAGGTAAAATGGTATAGAACACTCTACTGTAACTAGCAGTCTATAGCATTTCCTCAGAATACTGAACTAAACCTTCCCTAGCGGAATTTCTCTACTGGGAATTAAAGGACTATCTCAGCAATATGTTCCCCAAGTAAATCTGTGCTGAAAGTCACTGAACATTTATAGATCCACATCTTATGATGATCTTTTATGACATGCTCTAGATCATTACTGATACACAGCAGTCAGTGAATATTTGTTACATGAATTAAATAAGTACTAAAATGCAGTGAAAATATTTAAGTGGCTACTAAATGCTGTCAATCTAGACTCATGAATAGAATATTTTACCTTTTCAATTTACATTTATGAGTACTTAAAAATTAAAACCACGAAACTATTTTGGCAAGTGTTTTGTTGCCTGCCCCCAAAGCACCTGGTAACTGATAAATGAAAGGGGAAATGCGCAGACAGTGCAAGGGCGGCTGTTTCCGAAGTCTGCCACGCGCCTCCTGAACTCGCCGCTCGCTCTGTGCACGTGGAGAGCCCGGTTATCTTCCTCACATAGATCAACAGTCCCTCCACAATAATCGCGAGGCTGTTGTTAAGATGTAGTCTACACACTAACACGTCTGTACCCACGTCTATCTGTTATGCAAACGTGAAAACTAAGGCAACGCAGGCAGGAACCCCTCAGTCACCTCACGGCCCGCAGCGCCGGGCGGGCTCTCCCTCCTGCTCTTCACGCCCGCCAGCCGCTCCTGGACCTCCTTCACGCCCTACTGCGCCAGTGTCCCACACAGGCAGCCCATTCTGCTCTTCTCCAGCCGCCTCGTGCCGGGCCCTCTGCGCTCAGGGCTAACAGCTACTGAGTCTTGGAATTTGAAGAGTGTTGGGAATTGGGAAACCAAGGAATATGTTTTTCTAGTTCTACACGCAGAAGAATTCTAGTAGATATGTAAATATGTAACACAGAATTGGCTCACTAAGCCTTCACGTTTTAGTCTGTGTGGGGTGCAGCATGAACCCTCAGATACATGTTCTTCCCCGCTTCCTCTCTCCCTGGCTGCTGTCTTATCAGCTCCTCTCCCGCTCATGCTAGGAGCTTCCTGATCTTCACGCGCCTGTCACTTCTGTGTCCCTTCCAGGCTAGAAAACGAGCAAGACCTCCAGTTTCCTTAGTTGAAACAGGAGGCTGGGTTCATACTGTGCAGTTCCCCTTCAGTCCTGAGAGTCTACGAGCCGGCCCTTGTAAACACCCATGCAATTCATCTGTGCAGCAACGATTTGCTGGCCTGCAGGTGCTGCTCACTGGGTACCTTGGCTGAGCTGCCCTCTCCCCATGGCCAGAAGAGTGGAGAAAACAAAGTGGGAGGGATTCCAAGGCTTGCCTCTGAGTTCAGGGAGGGTTTCCTCTTGCTAAAGAAGGGGACCGTAGTTTACAGTTAGGCCACGCTGACTACTGTGTGTTCCCTGGAGTGTATACCAAGTCAGCTTTGGACCTAATAGTTACTGGATCTCACACAAGGTTTTAAAGAAAACAAGTTATTAAAAATAATGTCTTTTTTCTTTGGCAGAATAATGATGAACAATGAATATTCATGTGTGTTTTCTGTAAGAGACATAATGCTTTTGGGGTGATACATGTGGCCTCTGTGTTTTAGGGGATAGTGTCATAGTGTCTGTGCTGGTATTTTGGACATAATATTACATAAAATCAAAAGCACAGCTCTGTTTATGAATTTTTACCTTTGGGATTAAGCATGGAAAAACAGCACATGGACATTAGCAATAATAACAATTAGTCAATTGTGCCGTCTTCTATTTTTACCAGTTGGTAGGGAGCACAACAGTGGTTCCACGCCTGGACACTCACTGACTCACCGGGCGGCCATGTGCTTATCAGGTGATCTCCCTTAAGTCCTCAGATGTCAGAGTTTAGGAGCATTTCCTCATTTTCTAGCCGCTCAGAAATGCTGTGAATGTAAGTATGACAGTGTTTGCAGAACACCACATAAAGTATCAGAGAATCAACAAAACATACATGAGTTTTAGCAAACTTGGCACCAGGCATAACTACTGTTTCCAAAGGAAAACTTATTTTACTATTTGTAATCGTCTCTTCTCTCCTTCATGCCTGTCTCTTTCTCATCTAGCAAGACTATTTTCTCAGTTTAATGGAGGAAAAAGAAGAATAAAATAAGAGAGAGGGAGAATCTGTCTTCTTTCTAAATCTGGCTGTGTTCTTTCATAAAGACCCTGTGGAGTGTTAGCTGAAGGGTTAGTGAAGTTAACATTTAATGGAAGCAGGAGTCCGGTGTTTCTGAGAAAAGAGTGAGCCCCACACACTTTAAAGTTCTACATGGAGTCAGCATCGACCCTGCAGTGGGTCAGCAACTGTTGATGCTGCCCTGACCTCCAGCTCCAAGGATGGAGACCGTGGAGACCCGGGCCCTGCTGCCCAGGTACCGCCAAAAATCAGGTGTCAGACACACAAGCAGGTGGCCAGACCAGTGAGGTGAGTGCTGCAGTGGAAGAGGCCAGCAGAGAGGGCCTGGGGTGCAGGGAAAGAGTCGAGAAAGGGGTTCACCCTGTCACCTTGGTGACAGAGAGAAGCAAGAAAAAAGTCACTTTCCAGATACTGCGGGTTTTATAGTACTGTGATGGGTTTTTTAAATGAATATTTAATCAACTGGAATTGTACAGCAGGCAGTGTGCCAGGCAGCAGGAAAATCTATAAAAGCGTCAGTTTTGGAGCTGGATAGATAAAATTACAACCCAATTTCTATCTTTAGGTGTGACCTTGGGCAAGTTGCCTGACCTTTCCAAATCTGTTTTTATTTCAGAATTTTTATCATTTTATTTGCAGAATGGGATTTATACATTTCTTTTCTTTTCTTTTTCTTTCTTTCTTTTTTTTTTTTTTTTGTACCAGGGATTGAACTCATGATCTCGCACTTGTCAGGCAGGCACTTGTGCCACTGAGCTAAACCCCCGGCCCTAGAATGGGATTTATAAAAACATCCATACCTCACAGTATTACATGAAGACTAAAGAATAAATAGGACTAAAGAAACACCCAGTCCGGCCCTCAGTGCCTCATGAGAAAGACACTACTTATTAAGTACTTCAGGTACATTTTGCCATTGAACCTTGGTAAAAATCTAATGGGCAGCATCCCTAACATTAGCTCTCAGTGGAGAGGATGAACAGCCCAAGGCATGCTGGGATACGGGTTACAGACTATACAAGGCTGTGCGTACCATAGGAGGGAGCGGGGACCATGGGAAGCAGGTGGTAGGGAACCTCCAAGGTTTCTCAGGACACAACCTACAAAGTCTGTGACTTAGGACGGTCACCAAGATGGCGGTGTGGATGATAGGTGGGCAGGGCAGGGCCAAAGAGGAGCGGTCGGAGCCCCATGAGGAATTCCTTACGGTGACCCTCTGTGCACCAGTGGGTGTGCAGCACTCCTCCACGCGACACCACTGACCTTCAGGAGGGAGGCTGTGGATCTGCTATGCCACCGCGGTCCACCCGCCTGCACCCCGCCTGCCATGGCAAACACTGCAGGACCCACCTCCACAATGCCTACTTCTTTTAACCACGGATCCTACACAATGGTGGTCTTTGTAGACCGAGTGGCATGAGGTTTTAGTCACCTTTGAGAAGACAGTAACAAGCTGCCTGCTGTGCATGGTAGGACGAGGTGCCATCTTCACACATCAGGGATGTTTCCTCACCTACCATATTGATTCAGGAGTTGCAAATCACACGTCATAGAAGAGTCAGTAAACACAAACCAGACTCATTTTACCATTCGACTCTGCTAATGCTGTTTTTTTTTCTTATTTCAGCAGTATTTAGTTTTTCCAGTATGAATCAGTATGTCCCTTTCTGCTCTTTTTGCTGGAGAATCTCAATGGCAAAATATATAATCGGAAAGAACAAGGATGCAAGGAAAATTGAAAACCCAGTGAAAACACCAGGTCCTAGCTCAGGGCTGCGGCCCCGGCCTATGCACTGACACCTGGACACACACCGCTGGAACCCAGAGTGGGCAGGTGTCCTCCCAAACATCACCCTCCTCACCGTGACCCAGCTCTGCTGACTAGTCATCCGCCGACATGGAGGTGTATTTTGAGATTTGTGTCCCTGCGGTCATGAGTGAGAACAATTGGGAGTAAAACACAAGACAGAAGAGTAAAAGGGCTTTAAGTAGTTTATGTTTTATAAGGATTATAATTTTAGGGGCTGGAAACTTAGCACAGCAGCACAAGTGCCTGTCTGGCAAGCTCTAGGTCATGAGTTCGAGCCCCAATTACCCCCCCCAAATTATAATTTTAAAATAACACAAAAAAAATGTGCTGGCTCTTTTAAAAAATTCTTGATCACATTAAAATCATGATGCATTAAAATATAATTATATACATTTAAGAATGGTGTAAAATATTTAAATGAGGAAAAAGCAGTCGTAAACATACTGAGGAATTTTTGAAATTACAAAACAGTAAATGTATATAATGAGTTTGAAACTGAGAAAAAGATTAACTCTAATGAATAATAAGATCTTTTTTGCCATTTTAATTACCTGTGGGGAATCGGATCCTGTGTGCATGTGGCAGGGTGCACAGCCTCTAAAGCCTTTTTAAGAAACTCAGGTTACACTTAGTTTCCTCATCTGCAAAGGAAACAGTGTCGGCCACATAGTTAAGGAGATGCGGAGAACTCTGGGTAAAGGTGTGTGTAATTACCCCGTGCACAGCGAAGTCGATTTGCTCTTATTACGAATGCCAGGCGGCTTGTCCTGGGCCCCCGCGTGCAGGCCAGCCCTTGGCTCCGCCGCTGTGCCGCCCTGCGCAGGACGTTCTCTCCTGGAGTTGTTCCCTGGGACCCCGGGGTGGCCGCTTCTGTGCCCCGTGGGTTTCAACCCTAAGAGTGCCCTCGCTGTCCAGGCCATGGCCCCGTCCCTGGCCCCGGCGGTCACCTCACGCTGTGTCCTTGAGTTCCTGGCTGGGGTCGTATTCCTTGCTATGCGTACCCTCTCCACAAAGGCCCTCAGACCCACAGTGTGTCGCTGAGCTGGCTCGTTGTGTCCGAGTTTGAGTGCCCTCGGGAAGTGCAGTGACCCTGTCAAGCCAGGGAAGCAGTCGGAGGAAACGCGACCTTGCAGAGGACTGGCAGGCAAGGAGACAGCGCAAGCCTGAGACCCACAGTGCTGGCCGAGGGGAAGCGCATTTAAAATACTCCTTGCTGATGATAGGAAAGTGAAGTTGGCCGAATACGTCAGCAAAAGTGAGAATTTGGAGAAGAGAATCCTGTGAAGGAACCGATTATAATTGCTGGGAGCAATGAGCCCGGGGCTTTCCAGACGACGCATGTGGGTGGCATGTGGGTGACCAAGGGTGGCCTCAATGGGCTCCACGCAGCATCCCCTCTGGTCAGAGGCCTGCCTGCCGTTTATTCTGCTCTGTCCCACAGCACATGTGACATTGCCGAGGAGTCCGGGCCCACAGGGAGCACCCACCCACGAGTGCGGAACGGTGTAGTCAGTCACCATTATCATCCGCATTCCCCTGCCTCGTCTTCTAAACCCATCCCTCTACCTGAGTTCTTTCTTTCTGGTCCCCCACTATTATTTTCCTGCCCCACAACGCACTGGACAAGGGCCTGCCTTCAGCGCTCTGCAGACACCAGTCTCAGGTTACCACTGCTCATCAGCCCGCTGGGACACAGGAGGAGACGCATCGTCACTGACTGTCCGGAGAGGCCTTGTCTCTCGTCACATTGCCCTGATCACAAATCCACAGTCCCAGTGCCTCGGGCACAGCAAACACTGGTGCCTTTTACTGTTGTCCTCGGTGCTAACTGTTCTGCCATTGTGCACACGGAACTTTACTATTACCAGGTCAACACATCTCATCTCTTCTTTAAAAACCTCTGTTAAAGTAATGGGTGAAAAGACTTTGCTGAACCAACTGTGCTATGTCAGGGAACACAGGACTTTTCCATTTAGCTAGGCGGACAGCACATTGAAAACAATCCTAGATCAATCCGTAGGTTGCCCTTTTCTTCTAATTAATTTACTCAGTCACTTAAAAAGGTGAGCCTCACCGTTGAAGAATTAAGAGCATGGACTCTGGAGCTTCAGGTTTGAATCCTGAGGGTGACAACCACTTGGCTTTTGGACCTTGAATAAATCTCTTAATTTTTCTGTTCCTTCTTCATCTGTAGAGCAGAGGTGATGATTAGACCTAGTGGACAAGATCGACCTAAAGATGTAACTCAATGCACAGTCACTAAGGGTGCACCAAGTACCGGGCCCTGCTCTTGGTGCAAATGGTAGAATGTGAAAGAAAAAGACAAGAATTCCTTCCACGTGAAGTGTGCACTCCAGGAGGAGAGTTAAATTTGCACACGCACGGAAGTGTGAGGGATGGGAGCCGAGGCAGAACAGACAGGTGGGAACGGGAAGGGGGCTGCCTGGGCACCTGGGAGAGCAGGAGGCAGCTGCGGGTGGGATGCGGTGAGGAGGGGATGGTGGGAAACGAGGGGCATGCGTGTGCATGTGTGTGCATGTGTGCGCGAGCCTGTGCATGTGTGCGTGTGTGTGCCTGTGTGACCATCACACATGCGGGCTGACTTTCAGCTGCAGACAGCGGAGGCCTGAAGGGTTTGGGCCCGAGACTCGGGGTGCCTGTGCCTGCAGCTGCTCCCTGAACCTGGCAATGCGGGCGCGGAGCACAGGCACGAGGCGGGGGCTGGCGGGGCGGTGGTGGGGATGCAGCTGAAGAACCATGCGGTGCAGTCCAGCAGATCAGGCTCTCTTCTGCGAATCCAGCCTGCGGCGTGGGCGAGGGACAAAGAAGCATCCAGGGCTGCCCTGCTGTCTCTGGTCTGAACCAGAGCCTCCTGGGTGGAGATATAATACTACTGGCTGTAAAAGTCATGCATTACTGTGCTACTTCATATATTATTGGGTTACATTGTGATAATGAGTTAAATCATGTAGAGCCCTTTCTACAGTGCTTAGTAGCAAGAAAACCTAATATGTTTCCCAACCTAAATTGGGATGGGAAAGCATGTTTAAGACCCAGGATATGATGATTATTATTACGTTTTGGTGTTTCTGAGACAGGACCTCCCTGTATGGTCCACGCTGACCTCGAACTCCCTGTGTAGCCTGGCTGGCCCAGACTTGGTATCCTCCTGCCTCAGCCTCCTGAGTACTGGGATTATAGACCTTGGCCACCACATTAGGTATATTATAGAGTTTGAAAATGTTTGGGGTAGAGTCATAACTTCTGGATGGAAACAAAGTGACTTAAAGGACATACTGGAATACTTTCCACCGGGAGATGCAGTCTGGAGAGAATAGGGTTTCCATGGACATCTAAGAATACGCGCCCCTCCAGTTCCCTTTCCACTCACACACGTCTTAATGCAGCACTTTCTTCCTCTCGGAAGTGCCTCGTCCTGACAACAATACATCCATGAAACCTCTAGTTCTTAAAACTCTTATATTTTATAGTCACTGTAGTTATGGGATTTGTATTTAACAGCACTAACTTAAGCATCACTGAAGTTAGCAGTGTTCTGGAGATATAATGACACTATCTTACTCTTATTTTATATTCTTGAAACTATGAAAATCAGTACAAGAAAAGTACTCTAGAATGCTCAAATGCACATAGCTGTCCTAACCAGTTTTGATTTTTTGTGTTTGTGTTTTGTTGTTTTTGTTTTTGTTTTTATAAAAGGACTATGAGGATTTTGTTTTCCAGGCAATGGTACCTATATTCTCACATGAAATTTGTTCTTAATTGCAAAGTTGTGATATGAGGTTTTAAGCTGAAAGATTTGCATACTCTGGCACGGCAGGAAGAAGGTTCTGTCCACCAAAGCGGCGTGGAGAGTGACCCACTGGGTTTAGTTAACACGGAAGCCTTCCCGCTCCGGGGAGGCTGCAGCCGCAGTGAGGTCTTCCCCTGACTACCCCGTGGCCTGGGCTGTTTTCCCCGAGAGGCTTTCGCTGCGCCTGTCTCCTCGGAGGGCAGGAGAGGCTCTCTCACAATGTTTGTTCAGTGAGGTTAGCTTTGGTTGCTTGAACAGCGACTAAAACAAATACAAGGAGAACATGGATCGTCCGCATCTCCTCTGTGTTGGGAAAACAATGAAAATAAAAGGTGTGGGCCAGCACTTTTAACCCCGGAGCCCCACCAAATGAGAAAGGTTAAGGACTGACATTCAGGGAGCCTGACACAGCCGCCCCATGTGAGTGAGAAGGTGGTGAGCGGAAGAAGAAAGTATGCAGTTCACTCTGCGCCAAGGACAGAAAACAGGCACTTTAAGCATCTTTGGGAAGGACAAGGTTTTCTGAGAGCAGGCGTGGGACGAAGCCTCTCACAGGGACCCCGGGGGAGTTAGCGGGATGGAGCCCGTGCTAGAAACCACACTTCGCGCCCCCGACATGCACACCCCTTCTGAGTCTTGGCGGGGTCGCAGCCACTGCTATGTGTGCTTCTGCTGTTTCTTAAATGAAAGGAAGAAGCACAGGATGGAGTCGGAGAGTAAGTCACGTCTGATGTCTAACGCTGGGGAGGTGCAGTGGGCCGTGGCCGGCTGACCCCGCCTGGGCTGCCGGCCATGCTCCGGCTCGCTCACAGGTGGTCGCCTAACCCTGGCCAGCAGTGGTGTGGGCCTTTCCCAGGCACAATGAACCGTGGTGTGGGGGGAGCCACGGTTTCTGCTGGCCTCTCGCCGCCGCTTTTCTCAGACACACGCCTGTCTAGAAACGCTTTTGTTTAATGTCGATCTTAAAATGGATCATTTTACAGTCATCCGTCCCTTAAAAAGTGCTCTCGTATAAGTTTCATTTCAAGTAGTTTTACTGGTACAATATGTTCTACAAATAGTCCTGCCAGTTCTGTAATGAAGGAATTATTCCTATTAGTTCTCTGCATGTGTAACCAGAAGTTCTGAGAATAAATTTCAGATTGTTTGAAACGCACGGTCATAAAGAGCTGAGGGTAACTTGAGCTGAGGTGTTTAGTTTCAAGATCTTGTACCTTTCCATTTCGTTACAGTTGAATCCTGGTAATTAAATTACTCCTGACATCCCGGACGACTTTCCAGGGTGTCCCATCGTCTGGCCTCAGAGCCAGCGGGGAAAAGCAGGCAAAGAGACCAAATCCGGCCACGGAGAGGCTACTGAGGAGCCGAGAATCGTCTCGCCCAGTGCGCCCGGGAAGCACCCCGCCCGCAGCACAGTGTCCACACACTAATCTCTGCTTCTTTACTGCCGTACTTCACTAAGCCAGACACAGCATCGACTGTGTGAAGATCCATCAAGAAAAAAGACTTAAAGAAAAATCCCGGGATGGGGCTGAGGGTCAGCCGCACGGTGCCACACCTGTGCGAGGCCAGGTGTCATTCCAGGTGCACGAGGAAGGAAGCAGCACAGGCTAAACACCTGCCAACCAAATCACAACCCAGCACTGGTGTTAAGATGCCTCTGGATGTGAAGAGGTTAAAATGTTTAAAAAGATGCATCTTAGAGTCAAGGGCATTTGGCAGCGGTAACTGCAGAGGGTAGGAAGGGCCTCCAACTCAGCCCAGCACAAGCTCTTGGACAATCAATAAGCATTTACGATGCACCCGGGGCAGGAGCCAGGTGGCACCGTGCAGGAGCCAAGTGCAGAGCCTAAAGTGCTACCGATGAAATATTCATCCCCGTCCTTCCATTTCACAGTGACAGCCACTGCTGAAGAAAACAGAGCCACTTGTGCAGAAAGATGTCTACGTGTGCAAATGTCTGGAGGACCTGAGGTGTCCAGGGAGCAGGGGTTGGCAGTGGGAAGGGAAGGGAAGGGAAGGGAAGGGAAGGGAAGGGGAGGGAAGGGAAGGGGAGAGCTGGCGGAGGACAGGAAGGACGGCCGGTTGGGGTCTATCTGAGCCAGGAGCTCCCCGATGCTCAGGCGCCCAAACCCTGGCACCCCACAGGTCTGGCTGTCTGTAAAGCACTGCGCTGCGTGTGAAATGAGACTTTAAACTATCACCTCCAACAAAGGGCTTCATAGCCTTTTAACAGCAAACGCTTCATGTCTGATTCTAGATTTTCTTGTTCTTGTATATTTTAAGAATTATGGAGAAAATTTTAATACCTTTCAAATTTGAACTAAATTTAATTGATTAAATGGTTGGAAATGCTGAGAAAGTAAATTTTGCTCTGACTGATCAGCCTCCCCAATGACTGAAAACTCTGGAATTTGTGATTAAAACTTAAAATGTGTTTAGGCTGAATCAATCATCTAAATATTTTACTTGGGGATTCTGTATATATTATGATGATCATCACAGTATCTGTTCACTTAACTGGAAAAATGAAATTAGATTGTTTATTTGTATTTAAACATTTCTGTTTCTGCAATGAGAATTTCATAAGTTGCCCTTTGATGTCAAATGATTGCTTTTGAAATTATCCAGATAAAAGACAAAAATTCACAACCTTTTAACTATTCATTATGCTCATAAATTTATTACCAATTTGAAAGGGATAATATCTTGTATCACCTCTAACTTCATGACTAAGTGGTAAACAGTACACAGTTTGATGTTGTCAGCCTGGTTGCTTGTGATTAACTAGTTAATGGCAATGACTTCTTTTGGAAGGCAAAACTATAAATAAATGATAATGCAGAGCAATTTCATTTTAAAAAGTCAATAATGAATTCCCTCTGCTGCGTGCATTAACAATCAAAGGGCTTCCTTCCATGCCTCAGTTCTTTTTATATCTGTGTTCCTCACATTTAGAAGTACAGGGTGGTCCATCAACGCTAATGTTATTTTGCCTTGTTTGACCAAAACTTTAAAAAATAAAACTATTCCTAGTTCTCCCCTCATGTCTCTGGAGCTGACAGAACTTAAATCGTAAACTGCTGAAGAAAAGTAAAGACATTTCAGCAAATCTGTAAGAAGCTGGTTAGGAGAGCCCTAAGGAAATGCATTTTTGGTCTCTGAAAACCCAGATACGGTGGTGACAGAAGCAGGAGCATGGGTCGGCTCAGCTCACTACTGCGGTCCTGTAGACTTTCAGTTCAGGGCGAAACAGGGTACACGGAAATCCCAGCCCTAAATGGGGACAGGAGAGTGCCCCGTCCTGGTCACAGACGGCCACAGGACGGGGATGGGACCCTAACCCTACCTGAACCTGTTTCTCGGTGCCCTGCCTTAAGGAGTCCATTAGCAGCAACTCCTACAGCAAATCACAAGGGAATAGGCGCACGCCAATAACTCGTTTTTGACACGCTATTGTATTCAGAGCCAGTATTTCCACAGTTTCCTCCCCCTGGCCTCCGCTCTCTCCAAACGCGGCAGCTACAGAACTGCATAGCACAAATCCACACGGCTCCTCTGGACCTGAGAACGCGACTGAGCAAGCCCTCTCAGCCCGCGTTTTCTGCCTCGCCCCAGCGCCCTGTGCACAGGAGCAGTTCCACATACCTTTCCGTGGGCCGAACATCTCTGAATCCTCCGGCCAGCGCTGCTCAGTCAGCAATAGCTGCGCTCTCCCTAGAGGAGCCGGGCTGGTGCGCGCTTCCTGAGAAACACAGCACTTCCTCTCTGAGAGCACAGCCTCCCTCCGCCCAGTCTCTGTCCCCAGGGCAGCACGCGCGACTCCGGCTTCTGCCTCTGCACACAGACAGCCCGCTCCACCTGCCCCCGGCTCACGGGACACGGTGGACACGGGGCAGTGCACTCGGCTGACCCTGTGAAATCTCGGGCGATGAGTACAAGGACTCAGCCTCTGACTTCTGCACCACTTCTTGTTATAAAGTCAGTGAGGGGCGTGGTCACCTTTAACAAAGTCCGACTTCACAGTCCTAACAGTGGTGCAAATAAGCTGGGTACGAACGAGGTAACGTTTTCTGTGAGGGGCTAAGAGGCACAGTAACTCCCTTCTTCCCGCCTGCCTCCCCCCGAATCCACATTCACTGTCACGGAAGCAAATGGCCAGGTGGGTCACCTCGTGCTTTCCAGTTCTGTTCATATCCTAAACCTGGGCCACGAGCGAACGCTGGTGGGCATCGCGTCTGTTCTGCTGTCCTTATGAGGTCTTTCAATGGCGACACACCGAGACTCGCACAGGTTGTAGTATAGCATTTTTTGGTTTTGCAATCTGGTGTTTTATCTGGGGGCTGGGGTTGTAACAATTAGGAAGAGAAAATTTCCACTCAGTAGGTTCAAAAGCTACTGGATGCCTAAACAGGTAGGCTTCAGAGGTAATAATAAAAGACACTCAGACCTTGAAAACTACATGGAGAGTTAGTACGCACAGAAATAACAATCATCATGGAGAAAACAGGCGTCCACACCACCGCCCAGCGCTACCCCACCTTGTGTGGAACGGGGGCGACGCCGGGACTGCACACGACACGGAGCTGTGTCCTCGTCAAATTCTGAATCAGCCACTCAGTGACTGAAAAAGTACGTGACCAAGCCGACGTGTTTTTAAAGGACAGCAGTACAAGGCAACATGATTCCCAAATTCTCATCCTCCCCACACAGCTGCATCGGCGTCCACTTCAAACCCTCAACTCCTTCAACAGTCTCGGCAGTATTCCTCACGATTACCACTAAGCAAGCAGGATAACCAAGGTGGACCTCTGGTTAAGCTCCTGGCACTGCCGTAAGAGGTGCTCAGCAGGTTTGAATTTTCACTGCCTCCTTCACTCGGCGAGCTTACTCCAGCCCTGGGCTCCACCGCGCTACATCAGAGTGAAGCTAACTCTCAGAGTGCCTTCTGTAGGCGGGGGCTTCCCTGCTCCCAGAGGGTTTGCACTGACACCCTCCTGTCGGGGCACAACCATCCCGGGAGAAGCTGCTCATTCTCAGGGTCTGGTTGGGCTAGCTGCACATAGGAAATTAACAATAGCACATTTCCTGCCTTCCCTCCCTGGTGGTCAAAGAGGGAGGGCAGAAGTGTTCTGAAGAGGCCTGGTGCTCAGCTTTCAGTAGCTTAGCATAGCTGCAGAGCCCTGGGCAACAGCAGCAGCAGCAGGCAGAACGCAGGAAGGAATTAGCTCCTTTCAAAGCTGGACTTCATGTTACAAGAAGAAAACACATCTGTGCATACACATACAGAGGGACACACACGCAGAAATACGATTTTCAGCATCTGCAGAATATGCAAATGTGAGGCTTTTACACATTTGCGTCTCACGGAGATGTTGATAAAATGCATTTGCATTGTGTCTGAATATTAGGAAGAGCCCTAAAGTCACACACACGTGCACAGGAGCCCGCACACTGCCGTATCACGTACCCCTGTGAACTGGTCACATCCCTAACCAAGTGTGCATTTCTATCCATTATCTACGCATGTACCACACCGACACAAGATGGGCATTTCCTGATATTTGTCATTGGCTGTATCTCACTTGCTTTATCAGGAATCAGAAAAGAAATAGACGAGTCTCAGGTCACCTCAATTTGGTTCTTTCCACACTGACAGCAAGTCCGTCTTTTAATTGAGTGCAGCTGTCCACTAGGCATCTGATGAACACAGTTTCTGATGGATATCGGCCAAACATCAGCAGCCCAACACTCCTGAATATGGGCTGCTAAGACAGTAATTTTAAAACATTTTAACATTATGGCCAAGAAAGCCACTTCAACATCCCTCTAGTATCTGTTCTGTATCATTTTTCTGGTGTAGTTCTTTATTTTTCTTACATCCATCATCATACCACATACACTGACTCACAAGTGATAATGTAACTTTAAACGTCCAGGTTTTAAAATTTATTTTTATGAGCTCGATAAATCTATGTGATTACATTTGTTTGAGCTTTTTCTAATACAGTTATTTTTCTTCTTTGTTTTTAAGGTTGGTGCATAGAGTCCTTCACCAAAAAAAAAAAAAAGTTTATATAGTTAAAAAAAAGTCTTTCAAGAGTTAGGTCATTTGGGACTTAGGAACCATCCTCTAATCATAGCTGCTACCTGCTGGCAGGTGGGGTCATGAGACCCTCCGGCTAACGTCTCATTACAGTGCCAAGGATGTGGCCCTCCCAGATGGACAGACAGCGCCTCTCCCCACGAGTGTCCTTCTGTTCCCTCTGGAGTGGCACTGGCGGGGACGACTGTGGTTCCTGGGAGACTCATGAGTGGGATCGGTTCTGAAACCAGTTTTCCAAGGGTGACGTGGAGGGGAGGAAACACAGAGCTCTGCGCTGCTCTCATGGTTAATCGTCAAGGTCACCTCCTTTCTTGGAGGGTAGAGTTTGAGGAGCCAGTCCTGGAGGGTGTGTGCAATGCTTACGGCAGCACCAGCACTGGTCAGGCTTGTGGGAGACATCGCGCATGTTGGGCTTCACAGGCGGCACCCAGCTCACAAAACTGCCTAAAAGGTCTCACACTAACCCAACCCAGGAGCACGGCATGAGATTAGTGTTGCTTGGAGAGCATTCGTGTTCCAGGCGGGCTAAGCGGCCACCAGCTGCACACAGATGCTCGCATTCTCTTCTCCGTTCTCCTCATGAGTGCACCGTCTGACTTCGGGAAGTCAGTTCCCTGCAGTTCCGCGGTGCCCCTGGGACAAGTCCCCTGGTCAGGCAGGGGCAGCTTTCCATCCTGGCCCTCGCTATCACCTTTCTTGCCTCCTGTTTCCTGGCCAATGTCCACAGGTGCTTTTCTGAGGACGAGTCCTGCAGAGTGAAGTCCAGCGAGGACCCTTGGGAAGGTCACCTGGGTTCAAGTGTCTGTCACTTGACCCCTCAGCTTCCCAGCGTTGCTAGGATTTTAACATTCTCTACCTCACAGCATCTTTGTGGAGGTGGAATGATTTAATACACGTAAGACGCATCAAACATGACCGAGCACGTAACAAGTGCTCCAGAAATGCTGGCCTCCCCGTGACCACCGCGACGTGAGAACTATGGAGGTGGGTACTGCAGGTGGGCATGCACGGTCTGCTGTGTCCAGAGAGGCGTGGCCATGCGCATCCTCAGTCAGACAGAAGTGACTCATGGTCAGGGCTTAAAAACAAAGATCTGCTTAACTATGATTTAGAAAATGCAAAGCTTTCAGAAAAGAGATAAAAGGGAGGAAATAAAGTAGGAAAACTCCTCCATTATAATGAGAAATGAACTTTGAGCTTGATTTCCAGCTCTGATAATAAAAAAAATGGGTGATGGCTGCATATGTAACAAGTTTCACAATATATACGAGAATTATCACACTCTAGAAGAATCATGGGAAGTTAATGTTTGATTAAAATACTAATATCAAAGGTGATTTGGAGACTTCTTAGTAATAGATATTTTAAGTGCTCATAAAAGTTCACTAATCATGAATTACATGCTTGATACATTGTTTTCATTTTTATATTACTTTCCTATTTCTCTTCTATCTTACGCACTTTTTCATTTCGTTCCACATGAACTTGACAGCATATTTTCATCAGACCTTTTTCAACCTAAGAGAGATAATGTTTCAGATTATAGGTGTCAGGAAGGGGAAAAACAAAGATTTAATACATGAAAATGAGGGAATAGCAATGAAATGATTCTAGCGACTGGTTAATAAGAAAAACAAAATGGAATAAAAGTCATTCTGGGAACCATTTCACAGCCAGGAGCTTCTCCTGAACACAGAACCGTGAGCCTCTGCAGTGTGGGGACGGAACCGGGCCGGCTCCCGGGCTGCACCTGCGCTGTGGGCAGCGCTGCGTTCCGAGGCCTTCACTGCTGCTTTGCCCGTTCGGGGGTCTGCGCGTTCATTGCCCTGCACTCGGTCGGTTAGGACTGTCCGCTGGAAACTGGTGTGAAAACTGGGACTTGTTTTATTTTTAAAACAATGTATTGTACTTCCTGGCAAAAGTCACTGTCGATCAAAGGCAAAAGTGCTGTCCATCACCACCCAAGGGCTGGACGGAACCAAGCTGGTGGCCTGCGTACAGAGTTTATGATCATCTGCCTGGCTGGAAATGTAGATTTGCATGTCTCCAGCCACAGAGGTGAACTGATGTTGCTAAGAAGAACACAGTCTTATAGACGTGCTCAGTTATTGTTAATATTTTATCCCACTTGCTTTACTTTTCATTTCTTTCATATATGATAAACAGATAGACAGACACACAGGCATTTGATGAACTATTTAAGGGTAAATTACAGACATCATTGTCTTTTACCCCTAAATACTTAAATTTCTACCCTCTATGGATACAGATTTCTTCTGCATAGCATGGTGTAGACTTCAGACTTCAGCAAACTCTACACCAATCTGATGCTCTTTTATCATTTGTTGTCTGTATGTCTGTTTTGACTACCGACCCAGGAAGCCTTTTTAGTTCTTGAGTTAAAGCCAGCTCTGCTCTCCACACCTCCACAGCTACACAGAATCTAAGAACCATATTTAATAGGTCAATTAATTTGCATTTTCCTTCCTAAAAAAAGAAATAATACTGTTTGAAAAAGTGTTTACTTATATTATGAAAGGCCATTTCTTGCAACTTCTTGCAACAGAATTCTAGAGGACAAGGCTATATATGGTTTGCCTTGATCCTTTTCCATGACCAAGAAAATTTCTTAAGGCTCAGGAAGCATTCTTCCTGTAATTACAACTGCCTGGTTTGAATTATGTTTCTTGCTCTTAAATAAAGACAAACCAATTGGGAAAAGATAGAATAGGATGTTTGGTCCACGAAGTGGACTCCGTGATTCGGGTGACCTTTCAGGGTAATCCAAGTCACAACAGCAAAGCAAGCAGCGCACCGGGCCCCAGCTGGAAGGAGTCCAGGCCGTGCCACTTCCAGCCGAGCCGGTGAGGCAGACCCAGCCGCAGGCGCCGGCGGCCCAGTCCAGCTTTGTCAGAGGAATGCTCCCACCCACATGCGAAGTCGCCCGGCTGGTTCTGCTTCCCTTGTGGGTGTTCTGGTCAGAGAAGAAAAGCATGTTTTGTCCTGTCTCTGGGCACTGGGATTGATCTCCCGTGGAAAAGAACAGATTTGTCAGAATTATTTACCTGCACAAGAGTCCTAATTTACTGTGGCTCAAAGCCACCACACCTGGAAAGATTACATCCTGTGTTTAAAAAAAAAATAAGTGAGAAATCTACCTGGTTAATCTACAAACTCCAGGGAGACGCCTGACACAAACTAGATCTCTGAGTACTGGGCACACACAGCATCGTTAGCTTCCCACAGAACCAGCCACGCGATGACCGAACTCTGACACACCTGTCATTAGGTCACTGGGCGAGTTGCCTGAGTGAACCCCTGAAGCCCAAGTCAAAGGCCAGGCCCTCCTTCAGAGTGAGAACTCGGGGTCTCTGAGCTTGAACTGTACCCTGGCTACACACTTCGCTGCCTAGCTGATGAGTGCACAGCGCCCCACACCCTGGGATAAAGAGAAGTAACTCCCACCTGCCAAGGCGTGGCTCAGGGTTAAGTGAGCCGATGTCCGCACGAGGTCTCAGCACAGGCCCGAGAGACAGGGCCCCTGTGCCCTGCGGCACTGCCCAAGGCGGAAGGGGAGAGCCAAGCCTCTCTCTCTCTGGTGAGGGCACAGATCAGCAGAAAGGGAGGCAACTCTGGAGCCCAGGCTGAGACACCAGAGGCCTGGGCTTGGAGCAGGACTTCAAAGGACCAAGGCCATCAGGGAGCGCAGGGGCCGCGGAGCTGCCTGGCACTCACCGGGCAGAAAGAGTCGCGCTCCCCTGGCCACTGGCAGGGGACAGGGACAGCTGGGGTCACGGTGCTGAGAGCTCTGTGCTCAGAGGACAGCTGCAAAGTCACAGTGCGTGTGCACTGAGGTCAGGCGTCACAGCCCCGCTGCTGATCGCCAGCTTCGTGGCTGCTGCGTGGGAAGGTGCTGGGGGCCGTGTGCTGGGCTCGCCGCCCGCCTGGGTCTGGAAGCCCGCTCAGCCCGTCCTCTCATCTAAACGTCAGAGCGGTCTGGGGGCCTCTCTCTTCTGCTGGGGCAAGAACAGCATAAGAACGGGAATCCCAGGCACCTCCAAAGTGCATGGTGCTCCCACACACGGGCAGAATTCTGTGTCTTCACGGTAATCCCTGGAAACTGACCATTAGCACACGAGGAAATTACAGTTTCACATGAGCCTAAGGTTGCTGGTCTGCTGGTCGAGGGGTGGACCAGTATGACCTCAAGGATCCCTTAAAGGGGAAGGGGAGTCAGAAGTCCAGGAAAAAGATTCCACTGGCCACTGCTCACTTGGAAGTCGGCAGATGGCCTGGACCAAGAAATGCAAGTGGCCTCACTCAGCTAGAAGAGGCAAGATGGCAGCTTCTGCTCTGGGCCACCAGAGGGAATTGAGCCCAGTGAAGTGCATTCTGGACATCATAATAACACATCTGTGTTGTTTTGAGCTAGGAAGTTTTGGGTAATTTGTTTGTACTAGAAAACCCATATATCTGGTAAATACTCCACATACCATACGTGAAGCAGCACCTATTACTACCGCCATTTTATGGAAAATGAAAACAAAGATTTAAAGAAGACAAACGCAGGTCTGACACAGGAGGCCACGTGACGTCAGTATCTGTACCTATATCTAATTGACATCTGCATCTGCTTTTGCAGTGCTGGGATCAAGCCCAGGGCCTTGCCTTGCCTGTGCTAACCAAGCACTCTACCACTGAGCTACAGCTCCATATTTTCTTCCCCTTCAGATTATTCCAAAGCATCCGGAAAAGCCAGGGGCCAGAAATATAGCTCAGGGGCACAGTGCCTGCCTGGCAAGTGCAAGGTACTGAGTTTGAGTCCTGATACCTCCCCCCACCAAAAAAAAAAAAAAAAAAGAGTTGAAAAGCCAGGTGTGGTTGCTAGATCCTATCTCAAAGAAAGGTGGGGGGCTGGGAATGTAGCTCAGTGTAAAGGCCCTGGGCTCAATCCCTGGTACTGCAAAACTAACAAGCAAACAATCACACACAAACACACACAGGCACACACACAGACTTGAGGTGCACCTTACATTGTTGTCTTTCATAGAAAATCCCTCCACGCAGTCCTCATCTAAAGGTTCTGACATCACCGTACGACGGGACGGGAGTGGATTTTACCCCCGTGTAATAAAAACAGGTGCCGAGGCTCCTGTGGGGCTGACTGCTCACTTGTCATCAGACGCCCTCAGCCATGAACGGAGAAGGGCCCGGCCAGGTCACTCGTGGCCATTTCCTGGAGCTCAGTGTTTAGGTGGCTGAGTGAGAAGGGGCTCACCCGCCGCGACCCCTAGCAATGCCTCCGTCTCGAGACCCCGGGCTCTGCACTGGGTCCTCCCCATGGCAGACCTGGGCTGGGTCTCGTTGGACACGAACACAGTCTGGTGATAGTTTCTGTGCTTGAGTTTCAACTTCTAATATTTTGACTTTGATAGCTCCTTTATTTAAAAATCTACAAAGTTTTTCTTGTTTTGGACTGCACAGCACACTCTTCTAAAAGCTTGCTTTCCTAGCCTAGTCTTTCTCTCACGCCACTTCAGCACCAAAGAATCACTGCGCTGCAGCGCAAACCAAACGTCTCAGGGCCTCACCTCCCTCCCTGCTCCAGCTTGCGAGGCTTCCAAGGGTCCCAGCTGAGGTGTCCGACCTAGGAACTGGCTTTCAGCCCAGGACGAGTGGCGTCCTGTGCTACTCTTTGTAAGGAGGTGTGCAAATCACAGGCATGCACACACCCGCAAGGCATGCACACCCACGTGTTCTCACACACGGGCAACCTTTGCATTGTTTCTGAAATGCTTTCTCCCTGATAAAACCTTCAAGCATGTTGTATAAACACTTTTTTTTTTAAACAGCTCTATGAGAACAAACAGGCAAAGCTGATGTAACAGCGATCCCCTGGCAGGCTTGACCTCCAGATCCCTGCAAACAACTGTTAAGCAAATGTGGACTGGAAAGATTTATTCAACAAAACACCTCCTCTCTCCTTTTTATTCTCAGTTTAAAATTATGCAACCTAAAACTTCAGTAAAGCAACTGAGTTTTGTGGTTGCATAAATTACATTTGTGCACAGAAATTACACAGAAAGCAAGCAGGTAATATCAGAAGTAGTGATTGTGAAAGCACGTCTTCCTGGTCATGCCCGCAGAATTTTACAGAGAAGTTGCAGTTCAATGTCCTATCTAATTTGGAGGATATCAGTTAAGAATGCTTAGTCCTTAGTCATGAACACAAGGTACAAGCTTTGTACCCTTGTTTCATTAAGAGCAATGCCTTATCCTGGTAATAGCCATATTTTCCTGTTCTGCAGGTCTTGGCTATTAACGACCTGTTTTTCAAATAACCTCTGAGTCCATGATGATGAAGCACAACAAAACTCATAGGTAAACCATACATTCAACAAGGAAAGAGTGCACAATAGGGGCGTAAACGTAGCGGCTATGAAACTAATGAGCTGCATAAGCCTTAGATAGGAATTTTTTTTCTTTTTTTTAAATTTTATTTAAAAGAAAATAGACACAGAAGATAGAAACAAAAAGCATGAAAGACAAACAACAACAACGACAGATCTGATACAATTACACTGTAGGTTTACACTCTGAGGTGGTTGAAGTTTGACAGTAGTTACAATATTACATATCGTTACCTTCATAGGGGTTGATCATATTGACAGACATAGACATG
>RJWM01025761.1:0-28935 GCA_004363535.1 Dasyprocta punctata | reverse complement strand
GGGGAGTGGGGTGGGGAGCAGGAAGAGTCGGCCATATGATTGGTCCTGAGAGCCTGCAGGATTCCATATGGTTTGCCTCAGTAGTGCATCTTCATTATTTAAAAATTTTAAAAAGTTCTCTGGCAATTTCCTGTTTGCATGTTATGTTCTCTGCTTGGTGTGTTTAGTGTGCAAGCCTTTCGGGGTGTTTCTGGAGAAATTTCTTGTTTTGACTTCCAGTGTGAGCCCCCGTAGCCCCAGGTAGGCCCTGGGCGATTTCTCTAAGCCCCGTGTGTGCGGACTGCAGTCGAGGACCTGCTAGCGCTGGTGAATGGCGCGTTTGTGAAGACCGTGTTTGGTGCGTGGAGCAGCTGCCGTGAAGGCCCGGGGCAGGTGGTCGGTCCCGCCGAATGCAGCCGTGTCCTCGCCTGCGTTCGGCGCTGAGGTTCGGATAGTTGCGTGCTCTTGGCCGCCGACTGTCACTGCAGACTTCCCGCCCCTCTTTGTCCCTGGCAGCTCTCCTTGCCTGAAGTCTGCTGTCTGAAATTGCTGCCGCCACCCGGCTTCCCCGGGTTAGTGTGAGCGCGGGGTCTCCACCCCTTCTCCCCTCTGCCTGCGAGTCCGTGTGCGACGCGGTTCTTCGGAACGATCCCCAGTGGGCCTCGTTCTGTGGTCCACTTCGCGGGTCTCGGGCTCGTCAGCGCTGTGTCCCTGCCAGGGACGTCCGCGGTCGCTGTGGCCGGAGCTGCCGCCGCCCCTTACTGTTCCCGTCGATGCCTCGCTCCCGGAGCTGTTCTGGCTTTCGTGGTTTTTGCCCTCTGTGGTGTGCCTCGCGTATCTTGTTTGTCTGCACATCTCCCTTTCCTTAGTACGTTGTGTTTTTCCACACATCTTGTGTTTTTCTGTTTTCTCTCTTTTCTTAGCGCACTTGTTCTACTTCTAGAGTTTCCAGCACCCGGTTACAGCTCCTCCAGGTCCACTTTCTAGAGCCGCGGTGCCGTTCCTGGGAGGACACGAGCCCTCCGCCCCTCCCACTGCTGCGGGCGCACGCGGGCGGTTTGTGTGTCCTCGACCACACCACCGCATTGTTTCAGACAAACTGTCATCTCTTAGATCATTTAAGAACAAGGAAGCTGGTATCTGTTTGTCTCCGCTCCGCGTCTTCTTCAGCGTTCTCCTCTCTGTGACGGTCCAGACATCTGACGTGCAGCACTTTCCTTGGCTCCTGAGAACCCTGAACATGCTTTGCACGGCCCCTCTGAGCACGAAGCCCTCCATTTGCCTTTGTCGGGGAAGGTCATTCGGCCTTTGCTGTTGAGGGACCGCACATGGGGCGCAGAGTTCTCACGCGGTGATTTCCCCTCAGTATTTGAAGTATTTCCCTGCACCGTGCCCTTGCTCTCCTGGTTTCTGTCTTGTGAGGAGGAGGGGCTCCTCTCCCCGCCTGCGCCAGAGGCAGCGCACGGCAGTGTCCTCGGACCCCGCGGCCTCTGAGTTCGTGCCCCTCGGCTGTTTTCACTTGTAGCGCCTCCTCATCGGGCTGGGCGGGTCCCTGGCCGGGCGCCAGCTCCTGGGGTGGCTCTGCCTGGACACCCTGTGACTTGGTGTTCACTCATCTCTTGCTGCAGTTTTGGGACCTCACTCATC
The DNA here is from genome assembly GCA_004363535.1 of Dasyprocta punctata. Taxonomy (NCBI): domain Eukaryota; kingdom Metazoa; phylum Chordata; class Mammalia; order Rodentia; family Dasyproctidae; genus Dasyprocta; species Dasyprocta punctata. The sequence continues at coordinate 27,309 of RJWM01025761.1, read as the reverse complement.
TGATGCATCTTAGAAGAGTTGTTTCTTTTTTTCAGTTTTCTTAGCTTTCTTCTAGTTTCACTGGAACCAAGCGTGACTTCTGAGCTCTTTCCACGAGGGGCGCTGTGATTCTCCTGTTTGCAGTTCCCAGGTCTGTGTCGTGTTGGGCTTGTGCTCTGAATTACCGATGCAGGATACAGCGAAGTCACTCCTGACCTCGCAACCCACTGGCTGTGTCATTCCCTAACACTGAGCATGCAGGGGCTGGCTGCAGGCACCCGTGGGGGCGGGGACGAGCGAAGCTGGAGGCGACTGCTGCCAGGAACCGGTGATCCCAAGGGTGTCCGTGGTTCCGGGACCAGCAGACAGCGATAGAGGACTCGGCACAGCGACCCTATGCCCCCAGCCAGAAGACAGTTCTCAGCGCCCAGAGGTCCCCATGTGCTGGTGGCCACAAACGTATGGCAGAAACAGGGTTAAAATGAACGCTGTCCAAGCACTGGCCGCGGGCTCTGGGGCCGCCAAGGGCTGCTGCTTGGTGGCCATGTGGCGTCGCCCTGAACTGTGCAGACTGGGGCTCCAGCTGCAGCCCACGGACAGTGACCGGACTCAGACTTTGGGGCCTCACCGAGAGGAAGCCACCCTGCCGTGGTGTGGTCGGGCTGCGTGACCCTGTCCTCAGACACAGGCACACACAGGCGGAAGGGCGACCATGGAGGCAGACACGGGAGTGTTGCTGCACCCCGGAGCTGCTGACAGCCAGGGACTGTCCTCCCTCAGCGCCCTGCAGGGACTGGGGAGCCTTGGCTGCAGCCCGGAGTCTGCTGGGAGCGGAGCTGCTGGATCTGATGGGGCTCTCCTGGGCCCGGGGCATCGGATGTGAGGTTCCAGGTCTGTGCCTGGAGCCGTGGGAAGCAGGTTCCCTTTGCCCCTGCTCTGGGAACACCCGGCAGAGGGGACAGGCGTCTCCGGAGCGAGCTCCAGCTCTGGGCTCCCGGTGTGGAGCGCTGCACCCTGAATGTTCCACTCGGCACCTCCTGGCTGTCAGATGCAAGCCCTGCAGTCAGCGTCTCCAGGACTCGGCTGGGAGCTGGCCGACGCCACACCCGGCATTAGTGGGCACTTGGGTGACCGCTGCCACCGGCCTACAGCACTGCAGACCCCGGGTGCCTGGATCCCCAGCGCCTTCCATGGCCTGTAGTGCCGTATGTGATGGGCCAGAAATGTATTTGCCAAGTGTATTCAGAGCCGGGGTGACACGGGGGCACCACAAACACGCCTGCCCCTCCCTCCACCCAAAGCCTTGGGCGGCAGCAGGGAGAGCAGGGAGTCCGCGTGGGGAGGGGATGCCTCCTCTCAACAGCCTGCTCACCAGGAGAGCAGGCCACGTCAGCCTCCGCCACCCTCCGGGCACGGGGGTCAGAAGGAGCCCCCAGGCCTCCTCTGCCAAGCAGGCGGCCGCCTCAGCCAGAGCCTGACAATGCAGTGGTGGTGACGAGCCGGGCATGCCCGCTCCCTTCGGGCCCAGGCCCAGCCGCCCTCTGCCCCTGAGGCCCGGGTGGCGGAGACGGATGTGAGTGAGTGGGCTGCCCCGATTAGCATCTCCGCTCCTGTGCAAGACGCATGGCCCAGCGCGCCGGCATCGCCCCCGTCCTTCTTTCCGCCCGTTCCCGGGTCCCGGCGCTATCTCCCCGGCTGGAGCATCCATCCTGGCCTGCGGCACCCGTGTATCGGGGGGCTCGATCCGTCCACATTCCTGCAGACAGCAGCAGTCCCGCGACGGCTTGTGGGCCGCGTGGCTGTGGGTCACCGTGGTCACTCCGCCGACAGCACTGCCTCCCCGGCCCTGACCGACTGAAGGCTCATCCAGGGCCAGGGCTGGGCAGGGCCTGCTCTCGGGCGTTGTGGAGCCCTCTGTTTACTCCTGGGGCGACAGGGTCTGCGATCGCGAAGCCCAGTGATCAGAGGGGAAGCGAGGCTGGGCGGAAGCAAGGGCAGGGTGCTCGGTGCTTCCTCTCTGGGGTCAGACATGAGCCAGCGTCCAAGCCCAGAGTGTGGACGCACTGGGCAGCTTGGCTGGGTCACCAGCTGTCGGGGGCCTGCCTGGCCCTAGCAGAGATCTTAACCTGCAGGTGCTGGGTGCTCCGGCAGACCTCCCGAGGCCTCAGCTCCTCAGCACTGTGGGGTGGCCAGGACATCGGGGACCCCGCAGAGCCCCGGGCAAGGTGGGGTGGGGCTGAGCACACCAGGGAGCTGGCGCCCTGCGCTCCTTAGAAATGTGTGGCGTCACTGCCGTCTGCCCCTGCAGGCCCCTCTTGCTCCCGTGCCTGGGCCAAGACGCCAGCGCCCTCCCATGCAGCCCACGAGGGCCTGGGCATCAGAGCTCCGGAGGCCTCACGCAGGGACACTGGCAGTGCCTGTGACTCCTGCCTTGTCCTTTCTTGTGGGCCTGTGCTGGCGTGAGGTCCAGGGGCGAGGGGACCAGAGTGGTCCACTGCACAGCACCCTCCGGGCTTTAGGAGAAGGGAAGGGGCGGGTGAGGAGGACGGAGATGGGATGGCACAGGAGACTCTCCCCGTGTCCCCAGCCACCTCCCCTCCACTCCCCGGGTCTAGGGAGGCTGGCTCTCAGCCGGTGCGACTGGCGGGTCCCAGCACACCCGAGGGCCCTGTTTTGCTAACCCCAGCCCTCCGGGGCCCTTGAGAGCAACATGGTCTTGTGCTGCAATCAGACCTGGCATCCACAGGTCCCCTCGGTGAGGAAGAAGGGTGCACACCGAGTTCTGATTCGGACCGCAGCGTGGCCTGGGGTCTGGAGGTCACTTGTAGGGAAACCCTTCCCGGACCTGGAAAATCTCAGGTTCGAGGCCGCCTCAGCTGAGGGAGCAAGGAGGAGCCACCAAGGACCCCCGGACCTCGGTCCCTGTCGGAGAGGCTCTGCTGGTGGCTTGGGAGCCTCGGAACGTGCCAGTGGCCATGTCGGGAAGCCTGGCGGCGGGGAGGGAGGCGGCTCCGGTCCCCACGTGGCAGCCCCTGCTGGCCAGGCAAAGCGTCGCCGCCTTCTGAGCGGAAGCGCTTCTGGGGCTCTGCTTCACGGCGCCTGGGGGACAGTGTGCTGCTGCCCTGCGCTGCGAGGACGAGTGGTGCTGGCTCTGCTCCGGCGGTGTGGCCACCTGCGGAGGGCGCCGCCCACTGGCTGCTCCCGCGGAGTCCAGCCTGCCTCCTGCCCACTGTCTCCGCAGTACGGCTGGAGCCCTGACCCCGCTGTCCGTGGGCTGGGAGGCAGTGGAGACACCTTGCTCATCTGCTGCCGGCGGCGGGGAGCCTGAGCGGGGCCAAAGGCACCCCACCAGGCCCATGGACCCCAGCGGCCATGAGGGCCCTGTCCCCTCCTGCCCTGCTAGACGTGCTGCCCGCCACGTCCAGCCCCATCCCTGGGCATCTCACAGAACTGGTCTGGTTGCGCCCTGGACACACTCCAGGCTGTGTGCGAATGCATATTGACCTGGTCCCTCCCTTCTCCTGGTCATCCTGCACCGGGGGTGCACGTGCTCCCCCAACGCACACACAGACAGGCGCACATGCTCCTCCCTCTTCCCCTCCGGCTGTTTAGTGAGTGCACGTGGAGCCCTGCCTTGGCTTCACCCCTGGAATCTGCACAGGAACCGGCTGGGAGCCCCAGGAGCCACCTGTGGGACCCCCGCTATGGCCGGGTGAGGCCTGGGGAGGGGGAGAAGCTGTCCCCGACCCCTGGCCTCCCTGCCTCCCGACAGGCTCCGCCCAGCGCCCTCCTCCTGCCCCCGGAGCTGCACCCTCCGCACAGCCCCTCCCTCCCTTCCCTGCCTTGGTGTGTCTGCTGTCCCTCCCTGCTGTCCTCACCCCTCCTGTCTTCAGCTGGGCTCCCCGGAGTTGGGCCGTGTGGGCAACAAGCGCTCTCCCTGCTTCTGCTGCCTGGACCTCCATCCTAGGAGGTGCTGTGCTACTGCTCTGGCCACGTGAGGCCCCTGGTCACCTGGTGGGTGGAACCTACAGCCAGGGCCTGCAGGGGGCACGGGGAGCCCGCCACAAGAGCCAGGTGGAGCTGGGCTTTTTGGGACCCCGCCCACCCCCTTGTTTGTGCAAAGAAGGCTGAGGCAGGAGCAGCCGGTGGCCTCCAGGCCCCTGTGAATGTTCCGATGCAAAACATCAGGGTCCGGTGGGTGTACCTGACAGCCCTCGCGTCTCTGCATCAGTGCCCGGGGGGGCGGGCGGGCCCCTGCTCCCGGTTCAGCCTCTGCGCGAGGACCCCACCACACTGCGCTGGACGGGCAGCCTCGCTCCCGTTCAATAAAAGGCAGCAGGCGAGAGCAGAGAGACTGTCAGGTTGAATGTGTTTCCTGGTGGAGTGCGAGCCCCTTCAGAGCACCTGCAATTTGCTTTGTCTTGCTGAAAACAGTATTTCCCCAAAAGACCGAGGCACGAGGGCCATTACAAAACATAATTCATATTGCATAAGATTGGAGCTGTTCAGCCTAAAGGGCAAATGCAGGCTTTAGTGCAGTATTTATGCTCTGTGGGAACACGGCATCCATAAGTCATGGGCGTCCCGGGCGCCTGCCCGGGGCTCGGCTGCCGCACCCTGCTCTGAGCGGGCAGCTGCTGGGGCGGCAGCGCAGGCTTTGCCGGCCTCCCCAGCCCCGCACCATGCTTGGGCTCGTGGGGCAGAGCGGGCCCAGGCCGAGAGGAAGCATTTGGCACAGAAACGGGGGCGGGGGGCAGAGCTTGTTCTCAGAACACACGGGGGGAGAGAGGACCCGGGGAGACGCACAGCCGCTCCCGGCACTGGGCACAGAGCCCGCGTGCACCCCACACAGACAGTGGCTGGGGTAGGGGGCAGCCAGTGCCCTCCAGACGCCCACTGCCCACCGCGGGAAGGGGCAACAGTCTGTGCAGCTCCAGCCGCACGCAGCGCTTGAGAGCTCACCGCCATGGAGGCCAGGCTGTGGGCACACCGCAGGCTCCCGCCTGGGCCTCTCCTCCAGGGGACCGCTCCTGCGGGTGGCCTGAGGGGGGCTGTGCGGGCCATCGCCGACCAGGGGCCAGCAGGATGCACGCCAGGGATGAGTCCTGCTGTGACCGTGCTGCCAGCTGTGCTGCGGCCTCCGTGTAGATGCGTCTCGTACCACAGTGCCGCCCGAAGGGGAGCTGGCCTTGCGGGAGTAGTGCGTCCAGCAGGTCCTGTGAGAGGGAAGATTCAGTGACACAGGCGTTTTCCCTCGGCCAGCAATCCCCCCTTTTTTTTTTTATTTTTATTTTTATTTTTTTTTTTGTAGTCCTGGGAATGAACCCAGGGCCTTCACACTGAGCTGTATCCCCAGCTCTTTTATATTTCCAGTCAGGGTTTCACTAAGTAACCCAGGCTGGGCTCAAAGTTGTGTTCCTCCTGCCTCAGCCTCCCAGAGTGCTGATATCACAGGTATTACAGGTATGCATCGCACCTGGCTCCACTGTTTAAAATCTGTTTTCGAATATGCTGGAAAGCAGAGTGACTGGTGCCTGGGGAAGCCCAGTTTGTAAGGCATGAGAAAGAAGCGCTGGCTGCAGCAGACCCTACAGTCGCCCTCGCCCATGTGAACACAGTGTTTTCCAGGAGGCCAAGCAGAGCTGCCCAGTCTGCACGCTGTCCCGTGACGGGCCCGTCCCTTGTCCCCAGGGGACCATGTCACTGCCCCTCCCAGCTGGACACATTTGGGTCCAAAGGAAGCAGTTTCTAAACCTGGGCCACCAAAGGCTGTCAGTGGCCACCTGACCCTCCTGGGCCAGTTGTCACCAAGCTGCCGAGCTACCCCGAGGCCAGTGCCACACGGAAGGAGCTGAGCCCAGCTGCAGCCGGGGCGCCCGCTGAACCCTCAGACGGCTCTGCTGTCCTGGGAGCAGCACACACCTATGTGCACCCAGGTGTGTGTGCCAGGCTGGGCACGGCCCCCAGGGCCAGTTGGGACCCTGCACGCAGGCGCACACGTGCAGTGCACTCCGGAGGGCAGAGCATCAGCTGGGGCTGCAGGCGGGGCCGGGCCGGCTCGAGGCTGCTCCTGCAGAGGCCGCCTCGCCATCGTCTATGTTTGGGCAAACAGGGAATAAAATTAAAGCCAAAAAAAGAAAACAAAAACTTGGAAACTGAAAACAAGCGAAAACCAAAGAACCTAATTATGGATCAAACTGGTGAGAAAACCTGGGAGGAACGTCACTTCCAGTGACCTGATAGCCAGCGGCTGATGGCCCGTCATCCGGGGGACACCGCCGGACACGGCAGCCGGAGGAGCCGATGGCGCCCACCGTGCTCCCACTGAGGTCCACCTCACCTCAGGCGAACACCCCGAGGGCCGCTCTCCTGCCATTGTGCGCCCCCAGCGTGGTGTGACGGGGGCTCACACTGGTGTTCAGGGTGGAAACTCCCCCCGAGAAGGTTGAAGTGTGGGGAGGATTGTGTAAGTTTGTTCTCTGGTTTTTTTTTTTTTTTTTTTTTGGGACAGGGTCTCACTATGTAGTTCAGGCTGGCCTTGAGCATCAGCAATCCTCCCGCCTCAGCCTCCTGAGTGCTGGGATTACACAAGGAGCTTGGCATCTGATCTTTGGAACCCACACCCTGGGTCCACAGGGGCAATTGTACATCAGTGAGAGGCACACAGAGGTATCAAAACCTTACCGAGGAGCAGAAGGTGACTGCCTGCTCGGCCGGTGGCACGGGAGGCTGAGCTGTAGACAGGCTCGGGCTGGGCTCCCATCCTCGGGGAGCCACTGGGGTTCACCGCCAGTGCGTGGGCCTCAGGCCTCACCTGATGCGACTCGGCCCCGCCTCGCACTGCCCCTGCGGCTCGCACAGTTCAAGTCCCCAGGGTGGTAAAGGGCCAGGCCATCCTCCTGCCCCCAGGGTCTCGCCCTCCGCAGCCCGTCTCCCACCACTGCTTGTCCTATCTCCTGCCCACTGCCCCCTGGGGCTGCCAGGTGAGGGCTCGGTCCATGCAGCGGGGTCCAGGCCAGGGGCCCCCTGCCCGCATCCCGCAGCTCAGCCACCTCCATGCTCGGCCCCTCGAGGCCCAAGGTCACCAGCCACTGGGATGACAAGCTGTGGGTGGGGCAGGCGCGGGAGGCATCGCATTCTCCCCGCAGCCCTGGGAGCCTCCTCTGTGTCAGCCGCCCAGCCCGGAGGGGTGGTCCTTGGCCAGTGCCCTCACGTGGGGCTGTGGAACCACAGGGGCCCCTGCAGGGTCCACACCTCCAGGCACGGGGAGCCGGCCCAGCTGCACCGGCTGTGCTGTCCCCACCCCCTCCTGCCCTGTGCTGGGGACCAGGACAGTGGGGATGGCGCCCATCTGGCCAGGAGGAAGCCACACAGGGCTGAGCCTCTGGAGGGAGCCCACCTGCTCCCTCCAGGAGACAGCACCACCAACCCCAGGGCTGCTGTAACAGCACCCTCAGGGAGCAGCGCTCTTCTGAAACAGTGTTGCAAGCCCCTTCCCACTTGGCCTGCCACTGATACAAAGTATCCGCCGCCCCTCTGGAAACAAAACATGCAATTGCCAGTGAGGCTGTGCCAGGGCCCAGCTCTCACATTGAGCAGGGCGCCCTGTGTGCTTAGTGTCCGCCAACACAGAGAATAAGGGGAAAAAGGCTCTTCCTCAGCCCAGAGTGGTGGTGCACAGCTACAGTCACTGCTCCCGTCTTCTGTCGCTCCCGGAGTCCCCCCGTCCGTTTGAACGGCAGCCTCTGCCAAGCGCTGTCCATCTGGCCTCAGATGGGAGCCTCCCTGGTTCTGCCACCTGCTCCCCTGAGGGGCCGGCAAGACTGGCCGCAATACCACAATCGGCTCCGGAAGCCTCGTGCGGGGCCCGGGAGCTGGAGCACTGGCGGAGCGTGGCGTCGCCCCCGCAGCCAGGGGCACATTGGAAACCGGCCTGCAGGCTGGGTCGTTTCGGGGAGGCTGTGCCCGCCGAGGGCCGTGGGTGTCTGAGGAAGCCTAGGAGCAGCGTGGCTCCCAGCCCACGGCCCCGCTGACTCTGTGGGCCGTGGGCTCCAGCAGGGGGAGGCCTGGCAATGTGTCTCACGCTCCAGGCCCCCTCAGGAGCATCGCCGGGGCGACCGAAGCCGTCCCTCCCCCAGCCCCTCACACCTCCCCCGGGGGGGTCTGGCGAGAGGAGAAGCCTCTCCCAGGGGGCTCCTGGGGATCCCCAAATCCCAGTGCCCCTGTGAGCCTGATGGGAGAGCAGGGCCCTGGCGGTAGAAAGTCCACATCCCCGCACCCAGCTCTGATGGCCTGGGGACCCCGTGGAGGCTGGGGACGGGGGAGGACGTCGCCCCTCCTAGCTAGGCCAGACACATCGCTGGCAGTGGCATCTATTTCCCTGGGTTCACTTGTGGCCACCTGTCCCCCGGGAGGAAGGGGCAGCAGCCAGTGGGCAAGCCAAGGTCCCGGGTCCACAGAGGGCAGTCGAGGTCTTCTGGAGCCGCACTGCTCTGCCGGAGGAAGGGGTGCCGGGAATGCGTCGTCACAGCAGTGCCGGTGCCGGGCGCCCGGGGCTGCTCCTCACAGCGGAGAGCGCCAGCCGATCCGCTAGAAGGTGGAGCCGCACGGCCGGGCCGGGCGTCCAGGGGTGCAGGTGCAGAAAGGGCACCCGGCCCCCGCGGACTCTGTCATCCACACCCCTCCCCCTGACATCCTTGGGGAGATGGGAGCTCAGCCCCAACTTCTCCGTGTCAACGGGGGACCCCAGCTGAGGACAGGGTCACCCTGGCGGAAGGGTGTGTCTATTCTGTGGCTTTAGTGGGCGTCACCAGGAGCACGGAATGTGTTAAGAGGCCTGGATATGCAAGGACAAAGACAGAGACCCTCACTCTTCTTAGTCCTCCTTTTGTCCTTCATTCTTCATAGCGACAAAGTGGCTGCTGGAGCTCCAGATGTGGGCCACATCTCCCTTTTATCGAGTTCTTCTGATGGGGATTTAGTGTGTAAACTTGGGGAGGCTGCCCAGTCCCGCAGTTGAGGCCGTCACCAGTTGAGCTGTGTGGTGAAGGCATTTTTCCATGCGACTAATGTTTACATCAATGGACTGCGAGTCCAGAAGGTAGGCTCCAGCGTGAGGGTGGGCCTCACCCCATCAGTGGAACCCGGGAAGAGTGTAGACGTCTCTCCTCGGGCCGCGCTGTACATTTCCTGTGCGTTCCCGATACCTACGGACTTCAGACTCGGTGTGCGACACCAGCTCTCACGGCTCTGGCTGGCTGCTCCCGGTGCCGGAGCCCAGTGCCCCAGAGAAGTCTGGGTAATGCAGCAGGACTGCGCGACGCCTGGGTGGTGGACCAGGGCTGTCAGGACAGTGAGGTTAGGGACGCAGGGGCGGGCGGGGAGGAACGGGCAGGGTGTCAGCTGGGTCCCCCAGGGCCTGCAAGCCCAACGCGGGCCCCACGACTGGCCTGGACTCAGTATCCCCGAGCCGCCCGCAGCCGCCTGCAGCCGCTCTCAGCAGCCAGCACCTGATACGTGGCTCCTGCGCTGTTTATCTGCAAAGTGCCCTGGAGAGGAGGGGGCCGGTGTCCAGCACACGCGCTCCCCAGACCACCACCGCCCCGAGGGGCTGCATGGAGAGGCGAAGCGGCTCAGTCTCCTCTATCTGCAGCCACGTCGGGGACAACAGAGCCGTCGTGGAAGAAGACTTCACAGAGAACTGCAGGCTGGTGCTTAACTAAACCCCAGAAGCTGCAGATTCGCAGACCACCGGTCGGCGCGGTGGAAGCGGAGGGTGAGGAGCGCCTGCGACCGCCTCGGGGAGGACGCGCGCTAGTGGGGGCGCAGTCCTCTCCGCGCCAGGCCCTGGGCAGAGCTCGCTGTGTCGATCAAGAAGCTGGGAGACCAGGTGCTGACAGCATGGCCCGTTTCTGAAGCGGAAAAACAGGTCCTCAGCTCAGGGAAGATGCTGTTTTGGTTGGGAACTGGAAAAAGATGAAAATCTCCTTATTAGAAAGTAACAGAATCATCTAGGGCTGCACCGCCTGGCCTTGCCCGATCAAGTCTGATCTCCGAAGCAAAGCAGGGCCCAGCCTGGTTACCACGTGGGCGCGAGCAATTGTGTGGGGTGGGTGGTGTCCTGTGCATGGTGAGGGGTGCGAGCTGGGGTGTGGCCATGTCCCGCCCCTCCACATGCTGGCCTGAGCAGCAGACAGAGGCGGAGCATGGCGCATTCAAAGGCTCCTTTTACTGGAACAACAGGCGTGGGCCCTGGCAGAGGTGGGGGCGGGAGGCTGGAGAGGGAAGTGGGGCGCCCTGGGCGGGGTCCCCTTGGGGTGGTGACAATGTTCTGTGCACTCAAGGCCACCAGGCCGCTCACTCTAGGTTAGCAGACTCGGACTCACGTGAATTTCGCTTCCATTAAAAGGAGAAGACCCCTCCCCGTCCCGAGGCCCCAGAGCCCTTGGGCTCCGCCCAGCCCGGCGCTCCCTGGCCTCCTCCCAGGCCCTCTACGTGCATCTGAGTTTTATTTTGTGGGGAAGTGCATGGTGACGGTGCGGTGTGCACACTCATTTCACTTTTCTGTGGTGTCGAGGCTCTTTGAGTCTCCCAGTGAGCCTGGAGGGGTTGGCCTCTGAACTCGGTCCCTGCACCCTCTGCTGGCCGGGGCTGGGGCACAGGGGGTCCTTCTCCCCGGCCTGGTGTGGTTCCCGAGAAGGGAGTGGAAGCTCTGCGTGCAAATCCATGCCCTGAGCCAGGGGGCCCCCACCAGCCAGTGCTTCCCAGAGAAACAGATTTCATGCAAGATGTATCAGTAGACAGCCACACCCTGGGTTTCGGGGAGCTTGTTCTGCAAGTGCTGTGCAGACTGCGAAGATTTCTAATCCGTTTTAACTGGATGAATGAGCCCTGTCCTGTCACACGGGCGCAGCTGTGCGTGGTGCTGAGCATGGCGCGGTCACCAGTGAGCCGGTGGTCCTCCTCTCTCCGGCTGTGGGGCTGGGGGCATTGAACGGCGTGGGGTATGGAGACCTCGTGGACGCAGAGGGAGGAGGAAAAGGCCGAGGAGCTCTCACTTCACATGAGAGTAGGACGAGTGACGTGTGGGGAACAGCCCAGAACTTTATAGAGAATCACCGTCAAAGTAAGACTGCAGCTCCGTGAGCAACGGATCCGTCAATCACAGTGCAACACCACACTTCCGTGAAATCTCTAAAGGCAGGCCAAAGCGAGTGTCAGCGGAGCGGCTCCTTGTTAAGGCTGCACAAAACGAGAAGACTCCACTGAGACGACAGACTGCAGTCATTCCGCTAGCGGTGGTGAGGCGGCCTGCACGGCAGACTCCTCCTCCGCCTCCCTCACGCCAGCCAGCAAGATTTCCAAAGGCAGCGCAGGTGAATTTGTTCATTTCTCTTTTTTCTTTTTTAATTTTAAAGTGAAAAAAGAATAAAAACAATGATACAGAATTTCAAAGCAAAATAATAGGAGATTAACAATGGTTAATATATTACATACATATTGTTATCCTCAAAGTAGTTGCTCAGATTACAAGACATGGGTGTGAAGAAATGATTGCAAACCAACTGTGCTTTTTTTTTTTTTTTTTTTTGTGACAGAGTCTTGCTATGTAGTTCAGGCTGGTCGGTCTTGAACTCACGGTAAAGCCCAGCCTGGCCTTGACCTAATAGTGATCCTCCTATCTCAGCCTCTCAAGTGCTGGGATTACAAGTGTGTGCCACCACACCTGCCTCATTTTATTTTTATATTTTGTATTTTCACTATTTTGTATTATGTTACAGTATTGTCATCATTTTTATATAAAAAGTTTTAGGTTGTAGAACCAATCATCTGGGTTTCTGTTATTTCCTATGGAGAAATTTGCTTTGCTATACAAGTGCTTTGAATTACAAGCATGTTTCTGGAATGAATTGTGCTCACGAACCAAGGTTGCACGGTGTGAGAATTTACAAGGCAGCGTACCGTGGCCGCCCGACAGGAATGGCAGATGCCGAAGGGCCGTCTGCACCCGACACCCAGAGGAGCCAGTTAAGGGTCAAAGGCCTGGCGCTCACTGCAGTGGTCCCGCGAGTCCGTCTCAGGAGGCTGAAGGGTGCCGGAAGCCAGGGGACGATGTCCGAGCTAAAGCGGGGACTGGAGCTCCCCGGAAGTGAGCCTTCCTCCTGGTTTCCCTCTCAGGCCATCCAGGCCAAGCCTCCTGACTGGGGGGCTTCTGTTACTCATACTCCAGCTATGCCAAGCCGGTCAGTGGGCTGGCTTAGCTGTCACCCACTCTAATCCGTGCTCGTGTGCCCTGGATCCAGCCACCTCCCAAAAGCCCCTCTCTGACCACGCAGGCTTTGAGGGCCATCTGGATTGGAACCACAGCACCCTCCTGCTTAATGTCGCTCACCTCGTGCCAAAGAAGGACTTCGGAGTTAATCGCCACCCGAGGTGTCTGCTCTGTGGTTGGGGGACCTTGACCCTGGGCTTGGGCGATGTCCACTCGTTTGTTCATGAAGAAGCAGTGGTCAGTCCCACCCAGCAGGGTCAGGCAGAGGACAGAAGAGTGTGGGCGATGGGCACATTGGTGTTTTTGTGACTGTGCCACACACAAGGACGAGCCCACCAGACTTGGCCGTGGGTCTCCAGCTCTCCTCCCACGCTGGAACAACAGTGTCATGGTGTAGCATCACTCGTGGGCACCGCTGTCACGAGCCGTGACCCCACTGGGCACTAGGGTGTGGTGGGAGACAGAGGCAGCCCCCAAGGGCAGTCTGCAGTTAGCAGCCAGTGACTCTGCCAGCAAAGTGGGGCCCAGCCACAGGCCTGGCTTGGGTACAAGATGGGGACATCCCCGGCCGAGCCCCACTGGGCCTCGGGCCACAGGGCTGTGCTGTGTGCGGGGATGACCTTCTGCTCAGCCATGCTGTGTCCAAAGCGTGAGTCCACAGCAAGGGTTCCGGACTGGGGCTGCGGCCGTGGGAGCCAGCAGGAGGGGTCCCCAGAGGCCAGGAGAGAGCTGGCAGCCTTCCAGGCAGGTGGGGACAGAAGACAGCACCTGGGGAGAGGCCCTGTGGGGAAGGGGCAGCTGTGATGTCAGCTCTCAAGCTTCGGCATCCCCGAGGCACCACCGACGGAAGACACTGCGCCCGGTGCAGCGAGGAGGCAGGCGCGGCTTTCCAGCTGGACACAGAGCACCTGTGCAGCCTGCCCGCCTCGCCGCCTGCTGTCAGCCCGGTGCCATGCGATCATGACCAGAAAGCCGCGCCGGTGAGCCCAGAGCCCACGCGGAACACAGCTGTCTCAGCAGAAGGAACCACCAACCCCAGAGTGAGTGAAAGGACATCACGGGCTTAGGTGGCCATGTGTGGCTGTAAGTCAGGTGAGCGTGGACGAGGAGGGTGCAGTGGACCAGAGGCTCAGAACTCAGCCCGGGAGCACGGAGTCGGGGAGCACAGTTGATAACTCACGAGGGGCAGACGACCAGGAGAGGAGTCCTGCCTGCCCAGGAGCACCGCGGGGCACACAGCAGGAGCAGGAGGATGCCGGCGAGAATCGGTGCGGTAGAAAAGGAGGTCAAGCGGAGAGGAAAGGGGCGCGATTAGCACGGAAAACCACTGAGCATGGGGTCAGGGCTGCGGCTCGCCTGGCCCAGGGCTCGGCGGCTGTTGGAAGCGGTCCTCAGGAGGAGTGTGGGGCGGCGGAGAAGCCCTGCAACCCTGCGAGCACAGCCTGGCGGGCGGCTCTGGTCGGAGCTCCAAAGACCTGAATGCTGACGGACAGAAGGACGGTGCTCCTGAGGCTTCGGATGGAAAGGAGGACCCTGCTGGGACCTGGACTAGCGGCCAATTACGTCACACACCGGTGGAGAACTTGTCTGCAGTGTGCCGGGCCGAGACCCAGGGGGAGGCTGAGTTTAAAGGTGAGGGAATAGTTACATGGTAGAATTTCAAGACAGCACAGTGTTGAGGTGGTGGTGTGAGTATTGCTGGCTGCTTTTAGCCAAACTAACAGTGGAAATAAAGAGCAAAAAGCAGAGGCAAAAATCTGAGAAGTTTGTTGTTTGGCCAGAAACACACTACATGTAAATTGGGGCCAAACAATTGTGGTCCCTAAAGAGATTAGCACCGTTAAGGAAAAGCTGAGTACTCTGCACTGAGACACAGCAAAGAGCCAGAGGGCGTCTCAGGGACTGGTCAGCCCCATCCACCACAGCCTCAGGCTGGAAATGTAAAGTCGGTGAAAGATTTTCCTTGGAGAAGAGAGCACCAAGGGGTGCACCAAGGGGTCTGCTCCCAGGCCCCCCTAGAGATTGCTTCCCCAGGGCTCATCTCCCTGAGGTCTGCCTTCCAGGCACCCAAAGGCTGCTGCAACCACAGGCCAAGGGGGCCAACCACTGCTTGGGCTGGGAGCACATCTGAGCAGCGTCCTTGTGATACTGGTTTCGCAGGTGTGCAGAATGCAAATGTTATAGGGTTGCAGGCTTTCGCTGAGATTTCACAGGAAGGCTTGGGAGACCAGGCTATGTGTCACAGAGTTGGAATTCCTGCCAGCATCTCTTGCGAGCTCAGTGCAAAAAGCTCTGGGAGTGAGGCCAAAGGTGCTGTGATGACCCACGGAAGTTAGAGGTTTCAGGAATGTGGAACGTCTGCCAGGAAAGGTGTGGACAGTGAGTGGAGCCAGGCCAGGCAAGGGGCCGTGTGGACTGTAATCAGCAAGGCCATAGGGGCAGGGCCAACCGACGCCTTCAGAGCTCATGCTCAGCACCAGGAGCTCTGGGTGCTGGAACTAGGATTATAGCAGTTAATGTTCGGCTACTGGTTTTGGTCTTCTTGGATCTAGTTCCTTCCTAGTCCCCTGTTCCTCCCTTTTGGGATACCTTTTATTTACGCTGTGCCATTGTACACTGGGAACACGCAACTTGCTTTTTGAGTTTTACAGAGGCTTACAGCTAAGAGTTTGTCTTGTGTTAGAACTGAGACTCTGAGGAAGGAAATAATGCATTAGAGGTTGTACACAGGATAATTGCATCATCTTATGTAGAAAAATGAAGTTGTTGTTGTCTCTATTTAGATATTAAGTATGGGTTAAAGAGAGGAGCTGGGTGTCAACTTGACATGGGATGGACTGTGATGTGGTCTTATCTTGACTGTCAATTTGATTGGCTTGAGAAATGCTGAGATTAGTGAAACACATTTCTGGGTGTCTGGGTGGGCCCTGTATCTGGTCCCTGACTCTTCCTCTGGGGTTGTTTCCTTGCCTCTCTGCTTCTTGGTCATCACAAAGTGTTTCCTCCACCATCACCCTTCCACTGTGATGTTTCTGATTAGAACCAGTTAACCATGGACTGAGCCCTCTGAAACCCTGAGCCAAAGTAAACCTCTGCTCCTGTAAGTTGTGGTCATCAGGTGTTTTATCTCAGAATGGAATGGTGACCAAAATGACCTTGGACTACAGCCTCGAGCACTGTGTGACACAGATGTCCATTATTAAGCCAACCACTGTGGGGCTCTGTCACGGCATCTGGAGACTAGTGACAGAGGACACCACACTGCAGGGTGTGGGTTTTGAAGGCAGCCGCGGAAGTCTTCTCTCTGGCTGGTGGTGCTAAAGTCCGGGTGCCTGTGTTGTGGCCTAAGCAGAGGTCAGTAGAGGATCTCATTCCCTCCCTCACCCCGTCACCAGAAAGTAAGAGTTGGGAAGCGTGGTGCTGATGTGGGGCCCTGGGTTCTGCTCTGGCAGCCGCCTGTACCCCTTCCCTGCTTGCGATGTTGCCAGGACAGGGCCTGCGTGCCAATGGGCCGGAAGACAAGTGTCCAGGCTGTGCTTTCCTGAGCGGCCTCCCTGACAGGAACACTGACTGCCCACTGGGTGACCACAGGCTGCAGTGACTGTGGGTTGGGTCGTACAAAGCAGCTGTGCTAAGACCAGCATCTGTCCACTACATGTCTGTGCTTAGCGAGCCTTTGTCCCGGAGAGGGCAGTGTGTGTGTGTGCCTGTGTGCGCATGCACATCTGAGCTGGGTGTACACACGTGTGGCCGTGCGTGTCCTCCCAGAGGGAAGTGAAGTTTGGCCCCAGCTGGGGACCAGCCTTGGGATGGAGGTCAGCTCCCCCTGAGGAGCCCAGGGTGGCTGAAATAACTGATTTGTTTGTCCTGAAAGAAGCCTTCTTTTTAGTTCTAATGAGTAGCTTTTCCTAAAGAGAAATAATAATAGCAGCAGAAACCTAAGTGGATTCTGTAAACTTGTAATCACATGTGTCAAACACAGTGTGGTATTTTCCCCAGTAAAATAGAACCGGCAGGAAGTCATCTACACTGTGTGCGGAAAATTGTGTTTCTCTGACAGAAGTTAATTCTAAACTAAGTATTCCCTGAAAGAAAGGCAAGGAAACATTTTTACATGCCTACCATTCGTCCTCGGAGGACTCAAAACAAATACGTTTCTCAGCATCTGACACTGGCACCGTTCGGGCGGCCTCGGGCTATGTGCTGTTTTCCAGTTGGCGGAGTCGGAGGATGAGAAAACAGCGCTGCGTTAAGAGGAACACGTTGTACAGGTTAATCAGAGCCAGGCGGAAGCCGGGTGCTGCCGCCTGCAGAGGCCTAGAACGCAGGCGGGAGGCAGAGGCAGCGGGCTCCTCGGGGCGGAAACGGTGCGCCCTGCAGACTGGTGCTGGGGCGTTTACCTCCAGCTGCTGCATGGACCCCCAAAGCCTTGGGAAGGAAGCTCCTGGGAAGCGGGTGATGCTCACGGGTGCCCACTTCCCAGACAGACCCCGGATTCCAGGCAGTGAGGCCTCCTCGGAGCAGAGGAGTTGCAGCTCTCAGGAGGGCGTGGCAGAAACGCCGGGCAGAGGCAAGGCACGAGGGCCAGGGTGGCAGCGTGGGACCGAACCCTGTGAACGGCAGGCGAAGGACGTTCCACCGAGCCCTGCCAGCTGCAGGAGGGGCTTCCGTCACGGGTGCCGCTGACCCCTGGGCTCCAGAGGGCCTTCTCCTGGCCATCCTCCGGGTGCAGAGGGGCCTCCGCTCCCCACTGGGGCAGCTCTTTGCTGGGCCAGCGCCCCGAGATTCCTGACCCTGGCACTTTCAGGAGGAGGTGGGGTGCCACTCCCAGGGAGGCTCCTAAGCCACAGCACCGTATCACACTGCGAGGGTGGCGCACACTGGCCCAGAGCTCTCAGTGACCCTCCTGCCTCGGCCTCTCAAGGGCTTGGATTAAGGTGGGTGCCACCACACTGGGCTCTTCTAACTGGACTTTAGCTCTGGTCCGTAGGACTGTGTCTTTGTTCCCTGGTTCTGGGACTGAGTGTCAGAATCTCAGGAACCCGAAGCCCACCCAACAAAATCAAACCCCAGGTCACTAAGGGTGCAGGGGTGCTGGACCAGGGATGCCCTTTCCTCCCTGGGCCCAGCACCTGTGTACCCGCAGCCCTGCCTCTTCTCTGCCTCCGCCCTGCCGGCCTTCCCGCTGCGCACTCTGCTGCCGGTCTGGAGGGCTGCACAGCGCTGGGAGCTGGGCCGTGGTGCGCAAGGGCCTTCCTGGCCCCCATGGGGAGCCCTGAGCAGCTGTTTGCTGAGCGCCCCCACCTCCTACTGAGGGCCTGCAAGGATGGAGAATGAGACCCCAGCTCCCAAGGCCCAGCCCAGCAGCTTCTCGGGGACCTTCCTGGCTCTGCCCTCTACCCGCTTCCTTCCTTCTTTCCCATCCAGGGCCTCTCCTTTCCCCCAGTCAACAGGAACGCCCCACCCTGCCCTGTTCCATCCCTGTCCCCACCCCGAATGACGGCTTGGCCCTGCCGGGCAGCCCTAACCCCACCCCTGCCCCATCCAGCCGCAGACAGAGCAGGGCACCCCCGCAGCGCAGACAGGAAGCAGGCGGCTCCTCGGAGCCTGCACTTCCCGCAGCACCTGGGGTGGCACCTGGCTCGGCGGACAGGAGGCCCAGAGCCCGTGCTCCGCAGCCACTCGGAGAGCACCCTGGCCGAGGGCCGTGCTGTCCTGTTGTGATGCCGGTGCCCGCCTGCAGGACCAAGGCGGCAGGCGTGGCACAGCAGACTCGGTGGGCGCCCTCCCTACACCCTCCGCGTGTCACCTCTGCCTGTCCTCTCCCGCCACCTTAGGAAAGGGAATTGGCCCCGACAGCCCTGGGGACCCCTCCCGGCACCAGCCGTTCTCCCACAGGCACAGGCCGGTGGCCACTCTGGTCCCCGACCTGTGCTGCGGCGGTCACCCTGGACCACCGGGCCTTATTGTCCTGGAGGAACATCTCGGTCCCGAGCAACTCCCGCCCATGTCACAGCCCACCTGCTCCGGGCAGAACGGGCCTCTGCGGAGCGGCCAAGCCGCTGCCACCTGTCCGGGTCCCTAAGCACGAGGCTTCCGCCAGCGTGTGTGCCACACCACTGCTGAGCACGCCACGTGTGCACACACAGCCACGCGGATGGGAACACTCAGTGCATGTGCAGCCCATGGCTGCACAACCCACTTGTAGCTGCATGTGAACATGCTGGGCACATGCGCACACGTGCGTGCAAACACACAACACGCATCAAATACTCAGACGCTGACACTCCCAGACCGTCTGTGCACAGACATGCACTCGCAGGTGCACATGCATGTGCAACACAAACATCATTGCCATCCACATGGGTGCACCCACACGTGTGCACACATGCTCCGCCTTCTGCCCCAGACCCGAGGACCCTGCCAGCTCTGCCTCAGGGTGCGCCTTGCACCCGGGGTCCCTGGGGAGCGTTTCACGCTGGTAGCCGACTTGAGCTCCAGACTCAGCGACCTGCAGGTCCCCGCACTTTGGAGAGGCCTCAGGGACCTTCCCCAGCGCTGCTGGGCGCAGGCGGCGTGTGGCTCGGTTCTGAGACAGCGACCCGACCCTGCAGGCTGCTGCCCCTGACCAGAGGGGCCACCAGCTGCCCTGAACAGGATGAGAACCGATCCTTGGGGCCGGCTCGCTTGTCGCAGGGCCGTCCGGGCCTTGGGAAGCGGCCTCTGAGTGTGGAGCTCCGCGCTTGGCACCCCTCCATGCCGATGCGCTCACCTATAAATAACGGCGGTGACAGGTCGCCTGTCAGCACCCGCTGATGGACGGCGCCTGCTCCTGCCATTACAGCCTTGTGACTGTGGGAAAATTAATTTAAGTGGTAGTTAATTTCTAATGAATTCCACTCAGGCGGTTAATGTGGTCCCTCGGTGTTATGGTAACCTTCACGGATCATCGCATTATGTAAATAAATTCTACTTTATGCTGGTTTATTAAAAAAGTGAAGATTGGGAAGCCTGCAAAATCTCTGCAGTGCCCACAGCTGGCCAAGGCGGGGGACACTTTAAGGGGGGAAACCCAGCGGCCAGGAGTCTGCCAGAGAAGCCCACTTCCCCAGCCCCGCGCCCCCGCCTGCCCTCAGGGCTCCGACCACATCAGTTCCCCACTTACGTGCAGCTGTTGCTCTATCCCTAGCAGAAAGGGGAATTTCTCCCATAAACCCCAGGGACGTGGCAGTGTGCCGCAGGGAACATCTCGCTCTGAAAGCTGGAGGGGCACAGGTGGGGCGAGAGGATGGAGGAGGACAGGGTGGGGGGCACGGAGGCTGGGGGAGACAGGGTCCCGCTCTCAGCAGGAGACAGCCCTAGGTGTCCTGCGTGCTCAGGGGCAAGTGTGGGTGTGTGAGCCCCCTGGGGAGGCTCGGGACTTCTCTAGTCCCGATGGGGGTGCTGAGGCCACTGGGTCACAGCAGAGGCTGAGTTAGGGCAGTGCCACAGCTTATACCGAGTGGGCGTCATATCTGCCCAGATCAGCCCAGGCTCACACTCTCCCGGGACCCTGCTAGCTCTTCCCCTCCGCTCGTGCTGGGAGCCCTCCCACCCACCTTCTGCTCTCTGAGCCCCTCCCGGCCCTGTGAGAGCTGCCCACCTAGCACCACCAGAGCCATGGGCTCGGTCTTGTCCTAGCCCTGGGGCCGCCTCGCTGCTCCTGCTTGTTGCTGTGAGGTGCAGTCCTGGGGCCCAGGGCTCTGTCTTCTGGTCACCCAGAGCAGGCGCTCACAATAGCAAGAGGCTCTATGCTCCCACGTGTTGGGGCGATGGCGATCAGGGTCCCCACGCAGTGCCCGTCAACCAGCGGCTGTGGCTGAGTCCTCCCAAAGTGCGGCTGCCCTGGCTCCTGGCACCTGGCCGGAAGTCACCCCCGGGCTCCCAGCCCTGGCTGAAAGGCAGCTCCCTGGGCGGGCGCCTGGGCGTCGCTGTGCCCTATGCAGCAGCAGAGGTCCCTGGGCCACCGCGGAAGCTGCACATCTCCTCCACACTGCCCAACCCTGTTCAGAGGTCGCAGAAGCCACCCAGGCTAGGGGTGGGGGACACAGACCTCACCCACGAGTGGAAGAGGCCGCGCCATGCTGGGGCAGCCTCCGAGGCGGCCTGGGGTCTGTAGTCACCATCCCAGGCCGGCTCCAGGTCACGTCAGCCCCTGTTCCAGCCACATGGCAGGTCCACTTGGGAACACTGGCCTTGGCTGACACGGCCACTCCCAGCTGAGCAGGTGACCAGCTCAGGGTCCTGGTTCCCCCAGCTCTCGTGGTTACCTGATTCTTCTAACACAGGTTGGCCAGCTTTGGGGGGACTGGGCAGGTGCTCAGCTCTGAGAGTTTCTAAGTGGAACACCCAGCTCTGGCAGGAGATAGCTTAGCTGCCCCTGCCAGGGAATGGAACTGGGGACGTGGCCTCATTTCCTCTGGGGCCTGCAAGGCCTGTGATTCCCGAGGCTGGGTGGGCACGAGGTCAGTGACCCCAACAGGACTGTGTAAGTCACACCAGGCTGTCAGGGCCTGAACACTCCAGACTTTGCTGGGAGACCTGGAGCAGCAGCAGGTGTTGGACAGGGTGGCCCCTCCCTTTAGGAAGCCATGAGCTGGGGCACTCACAGGTGGGGTGCAAGTGTCCTGGAGAGACCCGGCTCTCCGGGCTGGGAGGGGGTGAGTACCCAGTACCCTGGCCGCGGGGGTGGAGTCCGACACAGTATCCTTCAGCCCCCAGTCGTGGCTTTGACCAAGAGGCCTCTGCTGATGCCTCCAGCTCACTTTCTACTCCCTCTGGACCACCTCCACCCTGTCCCCTGGGTGGACCTGGGCCTGCAGGTCCTCTGTGTCCACTGCCCTCTGCCCCGAGCACACCCCTGCAGCAATGTTCCTGACTACGTTGCCACACCTGCCAGGCCCGGCCGCAGTGGTACGTGGCCTCGCCTCCCCTGGCGGACTCCCATGTAGGCAGTGCAGTTTGTGGCTGTCCCTCCCCTAAGCTCTGCCTGGGTCTCTCAGGCCTCGGCTCAGGTTTGGAGGAGCTGCCAGAGCCCTGGTATTGGGCTGTAGGCTCCCTGGGGCCCCCGGGGCTTCTAGGACCCAGCTGCTGCAGGCCCAGACGGGGCACCAGTGACCTTCACCCGGCCTAACCCTCCTCCCTGTGACCTCGTCCCCGGCAGCCCTCAGTTTCTCTCTGACTCTGGCTCTTTCTCTGTGTCGGGCCAAGGTCCCATCATAGCCACTCCTGTGGGTTCTTTGGTGCCCAACACCCCACCTAAAAGGCAGTCATGTGTGGTAGGTTAGGGCTCGGACCTGAATTCCAACCCCGCTTCTCACCAGCAGTGTGACCTGGGGTCCCGTGTGCCTCAGTTTCTTAGTCTGTAAAGTGGAAAAACCAGCGTGTCAGAATTCGCTGCGTTTCTTTTTGCCTGTTAGCAGTCATGTAAATACATTCCAATCATGTACTTCCCAGGTTTCCCAATAAAATTGCTTCTTAATAAAAATAACCCTTCGAATAGCTTAATCCTGAAACTCCCTGACTGCTGGCTGCAGGCAGGGTACCAAGGGGCCACACCAGTGCACCGTGCTGGTCTGGAATCAGGCAGCACAGTGTGGCACACCAACCTCAAGTTCCCTGCGTTTGCAAGATTTAACAAGCTGAGGTTCCTAGCAGGTGGCCAAGCAGGTCCCAGAGACAGACCCTCCTTCCAAGGAGCACAGGTCCCCCACGGTCTTTTCAACAGTGACAAACGCACCGCGGGATCACAGCGCTTCCCTCCGATGCTGCAGATTCCTCCACTAGTGTATTATTTTGCTTGTCATTTTTCTTTGGGGGATAACCGACTAGGACTTTCTGAGAGCACAAACTTGCTGGCCTAAGGCCCATCGCCACTGCAAGCCACGGCAGACAGACAACTGCTAACCGAAATGCCTTTATTCATAAACAAATTGTTTCCTCTGAGCTACGGATTGCTGTGAATGTCCTTCACCCTTGTCCTCAGACAGGACTGCAGCGACAAGGAGCTCACACCCACATCAGGCACAGGGAGGGCCTGCGGACCCAGCTCTTTCTGGAGACCTTGCACGCTGAGGCCGGCTGTGAAATTAGCTTTGCCTTCACCGTATGTGGCATCCTCCAGGCCGGCACAAACGGGGCGCGCACGGAGGAGAAAGCTCCTTCGCATCCGACTCCGGCCTGGCCTGTCTATATGTGGGTTGGTAAAACGAACTGAAAGGAAGAGCCGGGAGCTGATTCAACAGAGCCCTGAAGCTGCCCTTTTCTTCGGTGAGGCCGACTGTGCTCCAGGGCGCCGCGTCGCTCGGGCAGGCTACAGCAGCTGCCGCTGCTTGTGCTTGGGGTTGCTTCTGCACAGCACGTACCAGCGCCCGCCCCTCTTCACCATGTAGCAGTCCCGGCACCGTCTTCGGAGCACCACCTTGCTCTTGAACCCCATCGCGGGCGGCAGTGGCGGGAGGCTGCACGGCGGCAGCTGGGCGCGGGGCGAGGCGAGCAAGAGGACGGCCGCTCCGGGGGACCCGGCCAGCGTCGAGGCGCAGACACACAGACGTCCCAGGGGGCGTGCGACGGTGGCCAGCGCGCTCCGGATCAGCGGGGCGGCCATGACGCCAGAACCTGCGGGGAGAGAAGGCGGTGGCGGAGGCCCCTGCCCTGCAGGCCACTACCCAGCCCGGGCCGCCTGGGTGCGGACTGCCGGGCTGCAGCGCCGAGCCCGGGCGCAGGGCCGCCTCAGGTCACCCGTGCCGCCTGTCGTCTCCCATCGGGAGGCTCGTGTCGGGATGGGACTCCCACCCGCCCTGGAGACCCGCCTGCCCTCGCTTCCCCGCCCGCCCGCCCGCGCAGCTGGATCCTACAACCCGGGTCCTTCGGACACCCGAACTCTAACCTGAGAAGAGGACGCCAGGCCACAAAATGTGGGCGCCTGCACCTTCGCCAACAGAGCGCCCGCGCCTGCGTAGTGGGCGACGAGGACGCCGCTGCCAGGAAGCAGGATGGCGGATGGTCACACGGAAGGAGGGGCGAGAGACCGCGGCGCATGCGTGCTGGGACCGCCACGCCCCCAACAGAGCGCTTGGGTTCTTGCCCTACCCGTGAAAAAAGGCATAACTGGGGTCGAAAATGCATATCCGGAGTGAGAGAGAAATGATAGCCAATTAGACATAAAAAACCTAACACCAACCTCTGAACAAAAAGTGGGCCGATCACGTCTCCATGCAGGCCACGCTGGGAGACGCGAGGTCGCACGGAAACGCCAGCCAGCGGCCCAGCTGGTCACGGCCGACCTGCCTTCCCCGTGGAGAGGCGCTCCAGACGTAGAGAGGACTGGAACGCGCTGGGCAGTGCGTGTCCGCGCGCAGGGCGGCTCGCTCAGCCACTCGCAGCTGGCCAGGCCTGGAGCCCTGCGGCCCGAGGAGACTGTGCCCCACCGCCGCGGGCCTGGGACGCCGTTCCCTTTTCGGGAGGTTTCCGAGTGTGCCCGCCATCACCTCGCAGGCCCGCGGGCCGTCGCGAAGCTTTCGCTCCCGGAGCCACCTGTTTCTCAGGCTGTGGCTGCGGAAGCGAAGGGGACACCAGAGGGCCCGCTCCGAGCCAGGCCGTGCCTCCGAGTTCTGGGGGTCAGCGCTGACCACCTCGCTCCCTCAGTGGCGGCCCCCGTGTGACTGTCGCCCGGAAGGCTCTGAAAGGTTCCTGCACAGCCAGCCACAGGACAGGGCCGAGGCCGAGGGGGAAGCGGCGGCCGGGTCTGCGGCTGGAATGGGCACCAGGGTCGGCTCTACATCAAATGCACCTTTCTCCAGGGGTGTCGCTTGCTGGATGAAAGTCAGTCGTGCTTTACTGGTAGCTTTATTAGGGTTCTGTGGCAGAAATCCCGGAATGCTGAATATCTGCGACGGGAAGGCGCTTCTAGTTTCTTCTGCTAAGAATCGATTTCTTCACCCAGTAAAAACATTTGATATTTAAACTTCTCAGGATTACCGACTGCCATAAGAATACAACACGTTTTCACTCTTCAACTTCCCTTGCCTCCTTCCCCAAACAGGAAGGGCCAGGCAGCTACTAAGCGCTGAAGACCGCGCACTCTTATTTGTTCTAGGTGGTGGCGTCCCAAGCAGAGGTAGCACCTGCGGGCCGGCTTACCGCGCATGCTCACCCTCCGCTCCGCCCCCGCGCGCTCTTCCTCTGGGCGAAATAAGTCCCGGGAGCAGGTCCCCACCGGAAGCCGTGCGCGTGCGTCGGCACTGAGAGTGACGTCCTCCAGGTCAAGGGTCACCGACAAGATGGCGGCAGCAGTGACCTTCCGCCGGCTGCTGGTCGTGCCGCGGGCAGTGCGGGCCTTCGGGGTGCGGGTGTCGCCGACTGGGGAGAAGATCACGCATACTGGCCAGGTGACTGCGGCACCCGACTCCCGCGGCTAAGACCGCGGAGAGTGGACGGCCGGTTAGCGCCTGCGGGGTCCTCGCCCTGAGGCTCCCGGGGCTGCGGCTTGGGTTTGAGCTGCTGTCACTCCAGCTCGGGTCCCACACGCACGAGTCCACTCGCCAGCGGGCGACGGCTGACCTTCCAGTGCTGCCCAGCGGGCTGCGGTGGCCGCTGCAGAGAGCCTTTCATGGGGAGTCTAATCATCCGTCCTTTGGATCAGTGTCTTTGATGCTTGTGTCTTGTTAAATCATAAAGTTTAATGACTTGAGGGTCTGCTGAGCGCACACAGCAGCTGTCAGCTGTCATGGTGAGCGGACAAATGGAAAAGGACAGAGCAGAATGTCACCCAGTGTATTTAAGGGGGAAACAGAGCTATGAAGACTTACGTGAAAGGAGGCTGGGCGTTCTTCCACTGGTCCGGCTCTGGGCTCCACTCTCCTGGTCACTCAGGCGGGCTGGCCGCCTGTTAGGTCATCCTTACCGGAGTCTTGCTGACAGATGCGACTGCGTGCACAAGCACTCTCTGTCCTCTGTTGCTGGCTCATTGTCAGTGCCCTAAAATATTAAGAAAAACACTTTCCTGTGATACTTAGCTTGATGCTAAGTGCCCACTTTTAGAATTAGACAGTAAAAATCACAGATGATCTTTTTTCTTTCAGGTTTATGATGATAAAGACTACAGGAAAGTTCGGTTTGTAGGTCGTCAGAAAGAGGTGAGTACAAGATCCTCTGAAAGAGTGATAAGCATGCATGAAGCTGAAACAGGCCGAGCATCTTCAGTCCAAAGCCAGAAATGCTCCAAATCCACAGCTTCTGAACACGCACATGGTGCTCCAAGTGAGGATGGGTCTCAGTCAGAACACAGGCATAGTAAAAATTTCGCGTGTAGTTATTTTCAGGCTGTGTGTAAGATGTACAGAAACATAAATGAATTTTGTGTTTAGACTTCGGTTCCATCCTCAAGATATCTTGTTATGTATGTGTGAATATTTCAAAATCCAAAACACTTCTAGTCCCAAGCTTTGGGACAGGGGTGTTCAACCTCTTACCAACAAGAATAAAAATTAATACATAAAACTTAAAATAAATCCCGTATCTGAAGCACCCTAGAGGAGCTTGAATTCTGAATGTTAATTGTGTTTTTTTTTCTCTCCAAAATATTTAACATAACGTGTATAATCATAGCATCCTATAACCATTTATATATGAGAATGACCTTTTTTCATTTCTGTGTCTCAGATTATTCCTTTAATACTCTTGGGGAATGCTTTTCACAGTCTTCACTAAGTGAGTCAGGCTGTGTTCTCACAGGGACCCTGCAAGCTGAAAGGACCCTTTTCTAACTCCTCCACACGTTGCACAGGAAGGCGGGTTAGTTCCCACACCCACGACGGTGCTTCTGGGAAAGAACGTGGAGGGTGGAGTGTGCTGCTGAGATAAACCTGCTTCCTGGCTCACTCCCTGTCGCGCCCGTGTCCCCAGCCCCTCGTCCTCCCTCCTGTTGGTTCAGGGGGCTCCAGCTGCCCTGAGTGCACCTAAGTCACTCTTCTTTCTATCTCGGGGGTCTCCAAGTCAGTGCTGCCCCTTTCCCTCTGATTGTGGCTGCACTGTTCCTTCCCAGCGCCCAGTATTTCCACGATGACTTCTGTTCCGGAGCTCCAGGGCATTCTGGAGAAGCTCCCATGTTGGGCACTGGCCGTTACAATTCCTGTTCTCAGATTTCAGCCGGTTGGCTGCTGTGTGACTGCTGGATGGGGGCAGAGAAGTTTGCCTTGCATGAGGCCCGCCCCCGCCCCAGGTTCAGAGGAAGAGTGGTGCAGGGTGTCTGCTGTCTGTCGCACGTGGCAGTGCGTCTGCCTCTGGCAGGTGGTAGCTGTGCGCATTTGCAGGCTACCCGGCTTGGCGTTGACTCGCAGCGTGGGTTAGTGCCTCTGAAATTTCTTTGTGTGTGAATTGGAAACTGAAAACTTTCCGTAGTGTTTGTCGTTATAGGCATCCTGTGGGATATTGCAGGTTGCCTTGCACTCTCCAGGGCTATTGGATCGCCAGGCCTCCTCCGTGTCCTCAGGAGCCGTCTTGGTCCACTCCTCCGCTGCTGACGTACTCCCGGTTCCGCTCCTGCTCGTGTGCTGCTGCCCTGGCCCTGAAGCCCTGTGTTTTGCACCAAGGATCACTTGGCACTGGGATGGGGCGTCAGGACGGCTGGCTCTCCAGCTAGGTGTGGGAATGTGACCTTTGCAAGTTGCTACCGTGGTGCCGAGGTGGGGAGCAGTCTTGTGTTTTGCCTCTGGCAGGGGGCGCATAGAGGTCGGGAGGTCGTCTCAGGTGGGGGGGGTGTGTGGGGGTGCGCCAGGTTGTTGGTCCGAGACTGGACTCCACACCCTCGCTCGGCAGGTGTTGTGCCGGACCAGTGGGGCCGGGAGCTGAGAGCTGGGAAGCAGGTGGGCCCTGCAGCCTGCCCTGGCCCTGGCTCCTTGTCTCAGTGCTGGTAGTGGGTCAACAAGGGTTCACAGCTCCCTGCCACGCACACTTCTGCTGGAAATTCTTTGCGTGGTTCCCTCCATCCCTGTCCCCCTCCTCCCCCGTCCCCTCCGTCC